>WNWK01005177.1:0-125301 GCA_009830355.1 Cherax destructor | reverse complement strand
CTGAATATAGGTGGAGTATGCTGTCTAGAGTGGGAATTTGTTATCATCCTGACTGCAGCCTTTTGCTGGGTTATGAGTGGTCTAAGGTGATTTAATGTTGTTGAGCCCCATGCACAGATTCCATAGGTGAGATAAGGGTAGATAAGAGAATGATATAGTGCAATGAGAGCTGGTTGAGGCACATAATAGCGTATCTTAGATAATATACCTACTGTCCTTGAGATTTTCTTGGAAATTTGTTGTATGTGTGTTTGGAATTTAAGACTACTGTCAAGGTGGATTCCTAGGAATTTTCCCTCTGTGAGCCTTGTGATGGGTGAACCATTTAGCGTTATGTTAAGTGGAACATTTGTAGCTTTGTTTCCAAACTGAATGTAGTAGGTCTTGTCCGTATTGAGAGTAAGCTTATTTGTCATCATCCATGTTGATATTTTCTGTAATTCGGCATTAACTGTGTTGGCTAATCGACTGGATTTGGGTGAGAGAAGACATATGTTGTGTCATCTGCAAACAAAATGGGTTTGAGTAGTTGTGATGCATTCGGTAGGTCATTTATGTAAATGAGGAATAGGAGTGGCCCCAGGACACTACCTTGAGGACACCGACTGTAATTTGTTGTGTGGAAGAGTTCTCTCCATTTGTGTTCACGTACTGACTTCTGTTGCTAAGGTATGACTTTAGGTAGTTGAGGGGTGCCCCTAATACCATAGTGCGCTAGTTTTGTGAGCA
Source organism: Cherax destructor (assembly GCA_009830355.1). Classification (NCBI taxonomy): domain Eukaryota; kingdom Metazoa; phylum Arthropoda; class Malacostraca; order Decapoda; family Parastacidae; genus Cherax; species Cherax destructor. The sequence goes on along the minus strand of WNWK01005177.1, from coordinate 124,572 downwards.
ATAAATCATGGTCGACTGTATCAAATGCTTTGCGTAGGTCTATGAAGATTCCCAGCGTATGAAGACTGGCTCTAGCTTTACACAATTCATACCAGCTGGGGCAAAATTCATTGTAACACCCATCATGGGTACAAGAACTAGGAGCACACCACAGACTTGTTCCTGATTACCACATATAGGAAATTAGTATTGCCACATACCTACATTATTATCCAGTGTTGGCCTGAAGGTCACTAATGTATTCACACCGAAGTTGGAGTTCATTCTCAAGTTCATTAATTTTGAGATTTAATTCTCTTGCTTCTTTTACAGAAATGCCTCCATTGCTGAGAAGCAGCTGTTGGAAAATGTAGCTTTCATTAGAGTGACTTGTCTCTATTAGACCCCATTACTAAAATAAAATTAACTTCCCTAAGGTTAAGTAAAATTAAATTTTCCTACATACAGTGGTACCTCGACTTACGATGGTCCCCAAACTCACCCTTTTATGTAAGTTTATTTTTTTAAACGCTTTTGTAAGTGTAATTTTTGGGATCTAAAAGGACTAGTCTATTTTATATCATTCCTTAAGGGGATAAATTCGTTTGGTAATGGCACTTGAACAGTATTCTGGAATGAAAAAATATCGTAAGTCGAGGTACCACTGTATTTTGAAAAATATATTAATACTGCTTTTGTGATAACCTTTGAGCATCTCTGCTTTTAAGTCACACAAGTTTACATCACGAAGAAAAAAAAAGTGCCTAATTTTAACAACAAATAATGGCAAGCACAGTATAAGGTTACTTGGGAATTTTAAATAAATGTATTCATAATGAAGAGCAGCAGCATGTTTCATACCTTGGCCGAATCAAGGCGAATGGATATGGATTTACAGACATCTGCAAGCTTCTGCAGATAAAGTTCTGCTTCTTTAGTGCTAATGCCTCTCTCCAACCAGGGCCTGACACAAATGTACAAATTTCTGTTATAAACATAAAACTAAAAATGATAAGATTAAACAAACAATACAGTGACACTCAAAACTAAGGAGACTAGATCAGCATCAATAATGACAAAAAAAAAGGCAGACATGGACAAGACCATCATAATAATGATCATAGAACTAAGGCAAGGGAGTGGGGAGAGGAACTCTGGGAAGCAAGGACACCTCATGACAGAGGCTAAGTAGGGAAAGTGATATATGAGCTGGAGATGGATGGAGAAATGCGAGGATTGGAAAAAACTTCATTCCAGAAGCCTGCTCAAGTCCCATTACCGAACGAATTTACTCCCCTTAAGGAATAATGTCACGTAGGTTAGTCTATTTCAGACCCCCCAAAAATACACTTCCACAAGCACTTACAATATTATACTTACATAATTGTACGAATTCCTGGGTGTTCGTTACTCGGGGGACCACTGTACTTTTTCTAAATCCATAAATGCAATGAAAACTTCCCTACCTTTATCTAAATACTGTTCACATATATGCTTCAATGTAAACACTTGATCTACACATCCCCTACCCACTCTAAAACCTCCTTGCTCATTTGCGATCCTGCCGTCTGTCTTACCTCTAATTCTTTCAATAATAACCCTACTGCACACTTTACCTGGTATACTCAGTAAACTTATTCCCTATAATTTTTACAATCTCTTTTGTCACCCTTCCCTTTATATAAAGGAACTATATACACTCTCTGCCAATCCTTAGGTACCTTCCCTCTTTCATACATTTATTAAACAAAATACCAACCACTCCAACACAATATCTCCCCCTGCTTTTAACATTTCTGTCATGATCCCATCAGTTCCTGCTGCTTTACCCCCTTTCATTCTACGTAATGCCTCACACACCTCCCCCACACTCACATCCTGCTCTTCCTCACTCCTTTAACACATCGGCCGTTTCCCACCAAGGCAGGGTGGCCGAAAAAGAAAAACTTTCATCATCATTCACTCCATCACTGTCTTGCCAGAAGAATGCTTACACTACAGTTATAAAACTGCAACATTTAACATCCCTCCTTCAGAGTGCAGGCACTGTACTCTGGACCCTCGGTTTTCGTACAGCTCCCAACTCGAACAATTATGTAAGTGTATTTTTGGGGGTATGAAATGACTAATCTAATTTACATTCGTCCTTATGGGAGCAAATTCGTTCGGTAACAACACTCGATCAGCATTCTTGAAAGAATTATCGACGAAAACCGATGGTCCACTGTATAATATAATTAATATATAATAATAATACAGTGGACCCTCAAGTATCGGCCGTAATCCGTTCTAGGAGCTAGGCCTTAACTCGAACTGTCCGAAAGTCGAACCATTATTTCCCATAAGAAATAATGTAAATACAATTAATCCATTCCAGACACCCAAAAACATTTGCAAAAAATTCCTTTTTTAAAGAATAATTATAGTTTTACATACACAAAACACATAATAACAACACATTAAATTTATATATTTACATTTAAAATAACATTTACTTACCTTTATTGAAGAGACGTGCTGGCATCTGGAAGATAGGGAGGAGTGAGGGAGGGCTTAGTGTTTGGAAGGGAAATTTCCCCTCCATAAGGACTTCAGGTATCAAAGCCCTATCGGGGGTTACTTCCCTTCTTGGTCTTTTAATGCCACTAGGACCAGCTTGAGAGTCACTGGACCCCTGTCTCACAAAATAACTGTCCACAGTCCTCTGTTTAAGGTGCCTCTTTATCATGTTCCTGAAGTGCAATATGGCTCTGTCACTGAACTTGTTGCAGAGATGGCTTATTTCAGCTTGCTCAGGGTGGTATTTTTCAACAAATTCCTGCACCTTCTTCAGTTCGATGGTGTTCCTCACTTTCTTTACCACAGGGGTGCCACTAGGAAGCTTCTTTGGACCCATGGTCACTTATTTCAGTGACAATCAATAAACACACTAAAATTATTGTGAAATGTTTGAATGAGCGCGCTGGGTAATGTTCACTCAATGGTAAACAAAGCTAGACTGGCTCACGATGCCTGCGCAGGGAGGCGCGCAAGCGTGGGCAAGCAGACAGGTCTGGTACGCGGGCCGAAACTCGGGGAAACGGCCAATAGTCGGGGGAAAATTGGGCCGAAAAAAGCGACCAAAACTCGAGTCGGCCGATACTCAGACCGGCAGATAGTCGGGGGTCCACTGTATATTATTATAATTTTTTTTTTTTTTTTTTCAACAAGTCGGCCGTCTCCCACCGAGGCAGGGTGACCCAAAAAGAAAGAAAATCCCCAAAAAGAAAATACTTTCATCATCATTCAACACTTTCACCACACTCATACATAATCACTGTCTTTGCAGAGGAGCTCAGATACGACAGCTGAGAAAAGTCCCTCCCAGCTGTCACTATCTCAGACCCCTCCTTTAAAGTGCAGGCATTGTATTTCCCATTTCCAGGACTCAAGTCCAATTAAATCAATTAACTGGTTTTCCTGAATCCCTTCACAAAATGTTACCCTGCTCACACTCCAACAGATCGTCATGTCCCAAAAACCATTCGTCTCCATTCACTCCTATCTAACATGCTCACACATGCTTGCTGGAAGTCCAAGCCCTCGCCCACAAAACCTCCTTTACCCCTTCCCTCCAACCTTTTCTAGGACGACCCCTACCCCGCCTTCCTTCCCCTACAGATTTATACGCTCTCCAAGTCATTCTACTTTGATCCATTCTCTCTAAATGACCAAACCACCTCAACAACCCCTCTTCAGCCCTCTGACAAATACTTTTAGTAACTCCACACCTTCTCCTAATTTCCACATTCGAATTTTCTGCATAATATTTACACCACACATTGCCCTTAGACAGGACATCTCCACTGCCTCCAGCCTCCTCCTCGCTGCAGCATTTGCAACCCATGCTTCACACCCATATAAGAGTGTTGGTACCACTATACTTTCTACATTCCCTTCTTTGCCTCCATGGATAACGTTTTTGTCTCCACAGATACCTCAATGCACCACTCACCTTTTTCCTTCATCAATTCTATGGTTAACCTCATCCTTCATAAACCCATCCGCTGACACGTCAACACCCAAATATCTGAAAACATTTACTTCTTCCATAATCCCTCTCTCCAATGTGATATCCAATTTTTCTTTATTTAAATCGTTTGATACCCTCATCACCTTACTCTTATCTATGTTCACTTTTAACTTTCTACCTTTACACACTCTCCCAAACTCGTCCACTAACCTTTGCAACTTTTCTTTAGAATCTCCCATAAGCACAGTATCATCAGCAAAAAGTAACTGTGTCAACTCCCATTTTGCATTTAATTCTCCATAATTTAATCCCACCCCTCTCCCCAACACCCTAGCATTTACTTCTTTTACAACCCCATCTATAAATATATTAAACAACCATGGTGACATTACACATCCCTGTCTAAGACCTACTTTTACCGGGAAGTAATCTCCCTCTCTCCTACACACCCTAACCTGAGCCTCACTATCCTCATAAAAACTCTTTACAGCCTTCAGTAACTTACTACCTATTCCATACACTTGCAACATTTGCCACATTGCTCCCCTATCCACTCTATCATATGCCTTTTCTAAATCCATAAATGCAATAAAAACTTCTCTACCTTTATCTAAGTACTGTTCACATATATGCTTCACTGTAAACACTTGATCTACACATCCCCTACCCACTCTAAAGCCTCCTTGCTCATCTGCAATCCTACTCTCTGTCTTACCTCTAATTCTTTCAATAATAACCCTGCCATACACTTTACCTGGTATACTCAGTAAACTTATTCCCCTATAATTTTTACACTCTCTTTTATCCCCCTTCCCTTTATATAAAGGAACTATACATGCTCTCTGCCAATCCCTAGGTACCTTCCCCTCTTTCATACATTTATTAAACAAAAATACCAACCACTCCAGCACTACATCCCCCCCTGCTTTTAACATTTCTGTCATGATTCCGTCAATTCCAGCTGCTTTACCCCCTTTCATTCTACGTAATGCCTCACGCACCTCCCCCACACTCACATCCTGCTCTTCTTCACTCCTAAACGATGTTGTACCTCCCTGGCCAGTACATGAAATTACCGCCTCCCTTTTTTCATCGACATTTAAAAGTTCCTCAAAATATTCCCGCCATCTACCCAATACCTCCAGCTCCCCATCTACTAACTCCCCTACTCTGTTTTTAACTGACAAATCCTTTCGTTCCCTAGGCTTTCTTACCTTGTTTATCTCACTCCAAAATTTTTCTTGTTTTCAGCAAAATTTCTTGACAGAGCCTCTCCCATTCTTTCATCCGCTCTTCTTTTGCACTCTCTCACCACTCTCTTCACCTTTCTTTTACTTTCCATATACTCTGCTCTTCTATTAACACTTCTGTTTTGTAAAACCTCTCATAAGCTACCTTTTCTCTTTTATCACACCCTTTACTTCTTCATTCCACCACTCACTCCTCTTTCCTCCTGCACCCACCCTCCTATAGCCACAAACTTCTGCCCCACATTCTAATACTGCATTTTTAAAACTATCCCAACTCTCTTCAACCCCCCCACTACTCCTACTTGCACTAGCCCACCTTTCTGCCAATAGTTGCTTATATCTCACCCTAACTTCCTCCTCCCTTAGTTTATACACTTTTACCTCTCTCTTACTTGCTGTTGCCATTTTCTTTTTGTCCCATCTACCTTTTACTCTAACTGTAGCTACAACCAAATAATGATCTGATATATCCGTTGCCCCTCTATAAACATGTACATCCTGAAGCCTACTCATCAACCTTTTATCCACCAATACATAATCCAACAAACTACTTTCCTTACGTGCTATATCATACCTTGTATATTTATTTATCCTCTTTTTCATAAAATATGTATTACTTATTACCAAACCTCTTTCTACACATAGCTCAATTAATGGTTCCCCATTTACATTTACCCCTGGCACCCCAAATTTACCTACTACACCATCCACAACATTTTTACCCACTTTAGCATTAAGATCCCCAACCACAATTACTCTCTCACTTGGTTCAAAACTCCCCACACACTCACTCAACATTTACCAAAATCTCTCTCTCTCCTCTACACTTCTCTCTTCTCCAGGTGCATAAACACTTACTATAACCCACTTTTCACATCCAACCTTTATTTTACTCCACATAATCCTTGAATTTATACATTTATATTCCTTCTTTACCTGCCATAACTGATTATTCAACATTATTGCCACTCCTTTAGCTCTAACTCTATTTGAAACCCCTGATCTAATCCCATTTATTTCTCCCCACTGAAACTCTCCTACCCCCTTCAGCTTTGTCTCACTTAAAGCCAGGACATCCAGCTTTTTTTCATTCATAACATCTACAATCATCTCTTTCTTATCATTCGCACAACATCCACGCACATTCAAACATCCCACTTTGACGGTTTTCTTCTTCTTCTTTTTAGTAAGCTATACAGGAAAAGGGGTTACTAGCCCATTGTTCCCGGCATTTTAGTTGACTTTTACAACACGCATGGCTTACGGAGGAAAGATTCTTATTCCACTTCCCCATGGATATGAAAGGGAAAAGCAATAAGAACAAGAACTATTTTGATAAAATCAAAGAAAACTCAGATGAGTGTGTATACATAAACGTGTACATGTTTGCATAGTGTGACCTAAGTGTAAGTATAACAATATAATATAACAATATAACAATATAATAATATATTAATAATGTACTAACTACAACATAAAACAATGTATAAAATTATACAGCACATGGAAACTGTAAAAATGAATACTAAATGAAAATTTAACTGAAATACTGAATGGTAAATGAAAATTTAACTGCCCCTTACCTGTCAGAGGGGAGCTAATGGCATACTGAAAGCAGGAGGTGGAGGAGAGGAGGGAGGATGTGACTTCTTGGAAGGAGAGTCACCTTCTATTAATATGTCAGGCAACTGTCCTTCTGGTGTTGTTTCTCTGTCTCTTTCCACCACTAGCACCTCGTTCTGGCTCACTAGTTCTTTGTCTCACTAAAAACCTGTCCAGTGAGGTTTGTTTCAGGCTCCGTTTTAACACTTTTATCTAAACTGAGATATTACAGTGTCATTGTACATGTTAGAGACACGGATGGCCACTCCTTTGTCTGGATGGTATTTTTCAGCAAACTCCTGCATGTGACCTGAGCCGCTTTGTCCCGTTCCATACACATGAAAACTTGTCCGTCGACAACCAAGAGAACGTACAAAAACTAGGACATTTTTTTCTTGAATACCTCATTTGAAAACCAATTTATTCGACAAGTAATGCAATCGACAACTAACATGAAATCAAGTATAACAGATAAATCACAAGTAAATACTACTGAAGACAGACATGTAGACAATTCAGTAGAAGATGCAGGTACGGTGACAACTGGCTAGCATATGTTGAAGGTGGTCAAGCAGCCATGTGGTTGAGGCAGGGGTGCAGCTACTAGCTAACAAGTAGTTGAAGGCAGGTACCTGAAGGATGCTTTGGCCCTATCCCAGACCAGACCTCCCTGTGAATCAATGCCTGATCAACTAGGCTGTTACTGTTGGATGCATGCAGTCCAGCATATGAGCCCAAGCCTAGTTGGTCAGGAACTGATTTGAGGAACTTACCAGGTTCCCTCTAGAAGACAGCCAGAGATTTGCTTGTAATACCTGTATGCACAACAGAAGGGTATAGGAGACAAGTTGACCAGTTCAACTGTAATGCTGCTGTTGGTGAATCCACACATTGCTGTTAGGATAAGGGGGAGCTGATTCTCATGCAGATGGACTACTTGATATTATTAAGGATTAGCTTATCCAATGGGTAGATAAATAAATAATAATTAAGTATGATTGCTTTGCATCAGTCAGTCACAACTGGACATGACATGACATCCTCACGCCCGGAGGTTAGTCTATTTCAGACCCCCAAAAATACACTTCCACAAGGACTTACAATATTATACTTACATAATTGTACGATTTCCGGGGTGTTCGTTAGCCGGGGGTCCACTGTATATACATTTTTTTTTCATTCAAGCATATAAGGCAGGGTGTGACACTAGTTCTACTGACAAAGTTTACATTTAGCTAGGTCTAAATCAGTTTATGATACAGGTGCCTGTAGCCTAGCTGAAGACTGACCTGACTAGGTCAAGGCATTGGCTTAAGTCGGTGGGATAAATGGACCTGCCTCGTATGGGCCAGTAGGCCTGCTGCACATGTGGCTCTTCTATCATGATGGAATGATAATAGATGGATTGACTGGTGTCAATTATGTTTCATCTCAAGTCTATGATGTTCAGCTGAAGTTCTTTCTGAATTCTATGAAGAACAGACACAAAAACCAACCATGCAACACACTTGACACCACAACCACCCATACAACACAATGGAAATGGGAGGTAATGAGGTCTGACCCAAGGAATAGGGGAAAAGAAAAAAAGAGCTAAAATTCCTTAGATAAGGAGTACCGTTCAGGTATTCAACAGATGAAGATACAGCACAATAGTTACAAAGTAAGGATACACCAAAGCAGGTTTTACCTGTGTTGCTTGGCAGCAGGTGCAGTGTATCCTGATGATCCTCTCCTTTCACCACTAGTTTTCTGGGAATATGATAAATAAATAAATAAAATAAAATAAAATAAATAAATAAAGGAGGTGGTGTGGGATTACTAAAACTACTATCCAGAGGGCTGAGGAGGGGTTGTTGAGGTGGTTCAGATATGTAGAGAGGATGGAACAAAATAGAATGACTTCAAGAGTATAAATCTGTAGTGGAGCAGGCCTAGGAAAGGTTGGAGGGAGGGGGTAAAGGAGGTTCTGTGTGCGAGGGGCTTGGACTTCCAGCAAGCATGCATGAACGTATTTGATAGAAGTGAATAGAGACAAATGGCTTTTAATACTTGACGTGCTGTTGGAGTGTGAGCAAAGTAACATTTATGAAGGGACTCAGGGAAACCGGAAGGCCGGACTTTGAGTCCTGGAGATGGGAAGTATACAGTGTCTGTACTCTGAAGGAGGTGTGTTAATGTTGTAGTTTTATAACTGTATCATAAGCACGCCTCTGGCAAGACAGTGATGGAGTGAATGATGATGATGAAAGTTTTTCTTTTTCGTCCTAAAAACAAAAATCATAAAATTTCGCTTAGCCACCCTGCCTTGGTGGGAATTGGTTGATGTGTTAATAAAATAAATAAAATAAAATAAATAAATCTTTATTATCCATGAATTACACCACTGAATATAAGGTTATACAACGATAATCTATACTGCCTATTTACAGTCTTGCAGTAAAGGCTGGCACAGAGCAAACTTTTATGTTGCCAACATTTCATACTGTGTAGTTTTATCACAGAGAAATGTTGCCACAATGAAAGCTTGCTCTGTGCCTGTATCTTTCCTTCAAAACTTGTACAGTCAACCCCCGGTTAGCGACAGCGTCAGATAACGATAAAATCGGTTAGCGATACATTTTTACGTCAAAATATTGGCTCCGTTTACGATGATCCGCTCGGTCTACGATATTCGTCCCAGATGCGTACGCGTGGCCCAGCTTGGCCCATCACTCCACAGAGCATCAGTGTGCTATTGTTTACAAGCGAGAGCGACCACCACCCACGCATTCATACCAGTATATTGTCATTATTCCACTGATTTTAGTGCTTGCAACTGCTAAATAAGCTACCATGGGTCCATAGAAAGCTCCTAGTGCCAGGCCTGTGGTAAAGAGGCTCAGAAATACAGTAGAACTGAAGAAGGAGATAATAGAAAAATATGAAAGTGAAGTGCGTATCACTGAGCTGGCCAGGCTGTATGGTAAAGTCTATTCTACCATCACTACCATTGTGGCCAAGGGAAATACACATAAAATCAAGGAAGCTGTTGTTGCGAAAGGTGCATATGTGATCACAAAACAGAGATCGCAAGTGCTGGAAGATGTGGAAAATTTGTTGTTGGTGTGGATCAACGAGAAACAGTTAGCAGGAGATAGTGTTACGCAGGCAATAATATGTGAAAAAGCAAAGCAGTTGCATGATGATCTCGTTAAGAAAATGCCTGCAACGAGTGCTGAAGTGAGCGAATTTAAAGCCAGCAGAGGCTGGTTTCAAAGATTTAAGAATCGAAGTGGCATACATAGTGTTGTGAGGCATGGTGAGGCAGCCAGTTGTGACAAAAGTGCGGCTGAAAAATATGTGCATGAATTCCAGGGGTACATAGAGGCTGAACAATTCCAACCCCAACAAGTGTTTAATTGTGATGAAACAGGCCTGTTTTGGAAGAAAATGCCCAACAGGACCTTCATTACTCAGGAGGAAAAGGCACAGCCAGGACACAATCCTATGAAAGACAGGCTAACTCTGATGCTTTGTGCTAATGCCAGTGGTGATTGCAAAGTGAAGCCTTTACTGGTTTATCATTCTGAAAATCCCCGAGTGTTTGGCAGATGCGGTATCACCAAGTCTAACTTGTGTGTGATGTGGAAGTCTAACAAAAAGGCATGGGTCACAAAGGACATTTTCTTAAGTGGTTCAATGGCGTGTTTGGCCCCAGTGTGAAGAAATATCTCCAGGAAAATAATTTGCCACTTAAGTGCCTCCTGATAATGGACAATGCTCCTTGTCATCCTCCAACCTTGGTAGAGAAAATTGTGGAGGACTTTAAGTTCATCAAAGTGAAGTTCTTGCCCCCTAATACCACTCCTCTCCTCCAGCCCATGGACCAGCAGGTCATTTCCAACTTTAAAGAACTCTACACAAAAGCAATGTTTCAAAAGTGCTTTGATGTGACCACAGACCTGAATATAACCCTAAGAGACTTTTGGAAAAATCATTTCCATATCCTGCATTGTGTACACCTTATAGGTAAGGCTTGGGAGGGAGTGACTACCAGGACTTTGAACTCTGCCTGGAGAAAATTGTGGCCAGACTGTGTCCTAGAGAGGGAGTTTGAAGGTTTTGGGGCTGATCCTCAGAACTCTGAGCCTGAGCCTCAGCCTGTTGTGGAAGAAATTGTGGAACTGGGCAAGTCCATGGGGTTGGAGGTGAGTGGTGAGGATGTGGAACAGTTGGTGGAGGAGCACAATGTAGAGATAACCACTGAAGATCTGCAAGAGCTTCAACAGCAACAGCAACAAGAGACCACAGGTCAGGACAATGGTTCAGAGGAGGAGGAGGTGGAACAGAGATGGAAGAAGGTGCCTTCTTCAGTGATTAAGGAGATTTGTGAAATGTGGAGCAGGGTGCAAGGCTTTATGGATGAATATCACCCTAACCATGCTGTTGCAGGCCATGCTGGCAACCTGTACAATGACACTGTGGTGTCCCATTTCAGGGATGTTTTAAAGAATCGCCAGACACAGAGCTCCCTGGACAATTTTTTGTTAGAGAGGGGTCCAGTGACTCTCAACCTGGTCCTAGTGGCATTAAAAGAAAAAGGCCAGTAACCCCAGAAAAGAACTTGGCACCTGCAGTGTTAATGGAAGGGGATTCCCCTTCCAAACACTAGCATACTATACTCCATCCTTTCCCCTCCTCCCGTCCTCCACACATCAACAACTCTTCAATAAATGTAAGTGACATGTTATTGTACTATATTTACATGTAGTATTTCTTTAATGTTCATTAAATTGTGTATTATTTAATGTCAAAAAGTTCTAAAAAATATTTTATTTTACTACTTTTGGAAGTCTGGAACGGATTAATTTTATTTCCATTATTTCTTATGGGGAAAATTGATTCGGATAACGATAAATTCGGTTACAGATACGGCCTCTGTGACGGATTAATATCGCTAACCGAGGTATGACTGTATGCGGTATAAAAATCTGTTAGCCTGAGCTTAGAGACTTCAGCAGGGCAATGAGGATATCTTCAAGTACGTATGTATTTTATTGAGGTTCACTAGCTATGAGAGCTTCATGGTTATCATTCCAGCATAGGTGAAATTTTACTAATAGAACCTCGAAAAAAGGGAGACTTATCTCTTTCTTCCTCAAGGGTAAACTGTATAGGATATTCCACACTAAAGTCCTCAATTTTGTGATGTTTAGGTACGACAAGGATGACAACGTATAGAAGCCAGGTGAGGTTCAGGGAATTATGCTGGAAAAATACTCACTCACTTGGCAAGGTTTTAAGTGAAACATCACTGTAATAAAAACTTACACAGTTTTTTTTTTTATTCACCTGTTGGCTTACAACCATTTACTTACTAAGGGAAGTAAGGAAACTTTCCCACATGTTTTGAAAGGGGTTTGAACCTGAGAGTGATATGCAGATGATAAGCTTTCAACCTAATGATGAACTATTTACCACATAAGATTATAACCTCAGAATTTTAATAGTGCATTGTAAACTTTACATCTGTATGCACTCTGCTCGGTTACTCATTTATTAATGAAAAGTAAACTACATATAGTAAAGGGGAGCTGGGGCATAAAACACCTATAACGAAGGATAACTTAGCCTTGCTTACTTTCATTCCTCTATAATCAGTACCAGCTCCTGCCCTGTGTGTGGGGGCATTCTGCAGCACACGGCATCCTCCTTTTCCCTTCACACTTTCACTTTCTTGATCTGCTGCTTCATTGCGTCTGGCAATCTGAAATAATGATTTAAAACTTTTACACTGAATTTACAGGCTAAGAGTGAACTGAAAAAACAAATAAAAGTGCGTGAGACTTTATTACAGCAACGTTTTACTCGAGTAAAACATTATAAGAACAATAATGAAGGAATACTGCAGTTGGTCTATTTGCCGATGCTGGCAGGACCAACTCACACCCACCCACTCCCACTATACCTGACCAACCTATATTTAAAGCTTCCCAAAGGTGTCACATCAATGACACTACCTGGGAGATTGTTCCACTCGTTTACAACACTACTGCCAAACCAGCACTTCCCTATATCCCTTCTACATCTATAATAAAGATTTAGGCTTTATCATACCTTTTCATTTGCTTTGTCAAAATGCTGTCTCTTCCACCATGCTAAGAGTTAAAATGGACACTTTAGTAAGGATTTTATTTTGATCCAATTATTATAATTATATATAATCATGGGGGAGCACTAAACCTATAGGGATTATACAGCACCTGTGGGGGAAGGGGATGGAAGGTATTCAGGCTTAATTCAGGGAACTGGAGCACAGATCCAATTCCCTAGATCAAGAGCCCTTCACCAGCATCAAGGAACCTCCCTTGAGGGGTATTTTGATCCAAGGAAGAGGAGAAAGGCTACAATTCCCAGGACCAAGAGCCCTTACTTACCTGGAGTATACCTCGAGGGGGTTTCGGGGATCAACATCCCCATGGCTCAGTCCATGACCAAGCCTCACGGTGCATCAGGGCCTGATCTACCAGGCTGTTACTGCTGGCCACATGTAAACTGATGTACGAACCACAGCCCAGCTGATCAGGTACTGACTTTAGATGCCTGTCTGGCTCCCTCTTGAAGGCAGCCAGGGGTCTAGAGTATTTGTGGTGCCCCTGCACCGCATGCAGAGTCTTTAGGTTTCGTATGGAGTGATTTTTTTTCATGTGCAGATTTGGGACTATTCCCTCCAGGATTTTTCAAGTGTATATTATCATGTATCTGTCTCACCTGTGTTCCAAGGAGTACAGATCAAGGGACTTCAACTATTCCCAGTAAATTAGGTGCATTATTGTACTAATAATATGTGCAGTGAAAGTTCTCTGTATATTCTCCAAGTCTGCAATTTTGCCTGCTTTATAATAATAATAATAATAATAATAATAATAATAATAATAATAATACTTTATTTAGATATGGTACAAAGATACATTGTTGGGTTTACATGATACATAGGTATAAAAGAGATGTACATGCCAAAAGCCCCTAATATGCTGTGCATTGCGGGCATTCTTAGGACTACTTAGACTACATGGTAAAAAATTATGGTTGATAATGTATATAATATGTATAATTGTGTATCTACCTGGAGAGAGAGTCTACCTGGAGAGAATTCCAGGGGTCAACGCCCCCGCGGCCCGGTCTGTGACCAGGCCTCTTGTTGGACCAGAGCCTGATCAACCAGGCTGTTACTGCTGGCCGCACGCAGTCCAACGTACGAACCACAGCCCGGCTGATCAGGTACCGACTTGAGGTGCCTGTCCAGTGCCTGCTTGAAGACAGCCAGGGGCTTGTTGGTAATCCCCCTGATGTATGCTGGGAGGCAGTTGAACAATCTTGGGCCCCTCACACTTATTGTGTTGTCCCTCAACGTGCTAGTGGCACCCCTGCTCTTCATTGGGGGAATGTTACATCGCCTGCCGAGTCTTTTGCTTTCGTACGGAGTGATTTTTGTATGCAAATTTGGTACTAAGCCCTCGAGAATTTTCCATGTGTATATAATAATGTATCTCTCCCGCCTGCGTTCTAGAGAGTACAGGTTTAGGAACTTCAAGCGTTCCCAGTAGTTGAGGTGGTTTATCGTACTTATGCGTGCGGTGAAGGTTCTCTGCACATTTTCAAGGTCAGCAATTTCACCCGCCTTGAAAGGTGCAGTTAGTGTGCAGCAATATTCCAGCCTAGATAGAACAAGCGATCTGTAAAGTGTCAACATGGGCTTGGCATCCCTGGTTTTGAAGGTTCTCATTATCCATCCTGTCATTTTTCGAGCAGATGCAATTGCTACATTGTTATGGTCCTTGAAGGTGAGATCCTCTGACATGATCACTCCCAGGTCTTTGACATTAGTTTTTCGCTCTATTGTGTGGTTGGAATTAGTTTTGTACTCCGATGAGATTTTAATTTCTTCACGTTTTCCGTATCTGAGTAATTGAAATTTCTCATCATTGAACTTCATATTGTTTTCTGCAGCCCATTTAAAGATTTGGTTTATGTCTGCTTGGAGTCTTGCAGTCTTTTCAACGGTGGACACTGTCATACAGATTCGGGTGTCATCTGTTATAAAGTTTGAATATAAGTTGAACATATCAATGTATGTATTATTCATAACAGGTTTTTACATTTAAGTGAGTAATCAGGTTTTTACATTTAAGTGATTATTCTACTTTGTTGGGAATGTTTGGTATTGAGCATTTAGGTTTGGGTGAGAAGGTGTTTTTTTAGCATCTTTTTGAATTGGGGTACAGGCAGGGTTTCCTTGGCAATGACAGGTAATGAATTCCAAATTTTCGTGCCTTTTATATGCATTGAGTTTTTACATAGTGTTAGATGGACACGGGGAACATCGAGGAGTGATCTGTGTCTAGTGTTATGGTCATGTGTCCTGTTAAAATTGGTAAGGAGAAGTTTGAGTGGTGGGTTAATATTTACATAGAGTATGAATGTCTTGTATGGTGAGTAAGTTTAGATTTTTGAAAATTGGTGGAGTATGTTGTCTGGAGTGTGAATGTGTTATCATTCTAACTGCTGCCTTTTGTTGTGTTATTAGTGGTCTGAGATTAGTTATTGATGTAGAGCCCCATGCGCAGATTCCATAGGTGAGGTAGGGGTAAATGAGTGAGTGATATAGGGTAAGGAGAGCTGGTTGTGGAACATAGTACCGTATCTTGGATAGTATTCCCACGGTCCTTGAGACTTTCTTGGAAATTTGTTGTATATGTGTATGAAATTTGAGGCCACTGTCAAGATGGATTCCTGAGAATTTTCCCTCTGTGAGTTTTGTGATAGGGGACCCGTTTATCATTATGTTAAGTGGTGCGTTTGTAGCTCTGTTCCCAAACTGGATAAAATAGGTTTTATCAATATTGAGAGTAAGTTTGTTGGTCATCATCCAGGTAGATATTTTCTGCAATTCAGTATTTACAGTGTTGGCTAGTATGTCTGGGCTTGGGTGCGAGATAACGTATGTAGTGTCATCTGCAAATAGTATGGGTTTGAGTAGTTGAGATGCTTTGAAAGGGGTCGTTAGCGTACAGAAATATTCCAGCCTAGAGAGAACAAGTGATTTGAAGGGAATCATCATTGGCTTGGAAACCCTAGTTTTGAAGGTTATTATTATCCATCCTATCATTTTTCTAGCAGATGTGGTGGAGACATTGTCGTGACCTTTGAGAGTGAGATTCTCTGACATTATTACATACATACAGAGAGAGAATGAATGAGTGAAAGAGTAAATGATTACCGCAAACAGTGTCTGCCAGGATGGTGCAGGTGCGCGAGGTGATGAAGGAGAGGATTCAGCCTCAGTCTCAGTGTGTAGTGGAGGTGACGATTCAGACTCAGTCTCAGTGTGTAGTGGAGGTGACGATTCAGACTCAGTCTCAGTGTGTAGTGGAGGTGACGATTCAGACTCAGTCTCAGTGTGTAGTGGAGGTGACGATTCAGACTCAGTCTCAGTGTGTAGTGGAGGTGACGATTCAGACTCAGTCTCAGTGTGTAGTGGAGGTGACGATTCAGACTCAGTCTCACAGTATCTTGGAGGTGAGGATTCAGAAGAGCCTGACATCTTTATTTCTGTTGAAAAAATATTGTATTAGAGGCTATAACAGCAACCATTACTCCACAACTACAACAGGAAGCTGTATTATTATATTGAGAGTATTTTCCTTGGATCAAGTGTCTTTTGCCAGCATCATGGAGAATTTAGTAGAATACTGAGGGGATCTTCCAGAGATAAAAAGCTCCCAGGCTTCCTGGAAGCCGGGAGGCACAACACACGAACAGGAAAAAAAAGGAGGGGGAGTAGATGGTACGTGATAGTACCAAGATGAGCAGAACTACTGTACCCCCGAGAAAAACAAAAGCATGTTATGGCCCCCTGAGAGGAATAGTGTGGAAAATATTGGTATTTTCCGAAAGTTGTAATTGATAAACTTTCCAATATGAACAGATATCCTTAATGTACCGCTGGTACATGGGGGTATGTAATAGAGAACCATCATACCAGCGGGGAGGAAGCGGGAAGAGGCTGGGCAGGGAGGAGGTAGAGGGGAATGGGCAGTGAGTGGACAGCCAGCCTACCCATCAGAGTTCAAGTCGGTATGGCCAGTAAAATTTGGAGATTCCGCCCCCCAAATCGGATTTAATTACCTCCTTTCGTAATGTGGAGGAATATCCAGTGACACGGCGAGTATAAAGTGGGACAATCGGTCCAGGAGGTCCAGTAATCGGACAATAATTGTGAAATAAGGTGCCGCCGGCGAGTGACGCGGTCATAGGCCTATTTGAACTGAGTGAAATGACCATACGGCAGGATAAAGTCGTAACCCTGATGCTGGGGAGTTCATCTTAGAAGAGACTGAAATATATTCGATGAACTTTGGGAAATGGTGAATATAGTGAAACCGAGTTGTAAATAATCAGGGGTTGATTGTACCGGGCGAGGCTAGCTTGGGTACGCCATACCCCGACCGCCATATTGGATGTGATTGAAATGAACTAACATATCGCAAGTTATCTACTCGAAATTCAAGTATCGAGACTGTGAATGTGTATAAACTAGTGGGGCATTAAGCCGGGATATACGTAATATGTAAAGTTATACGTATAAACAGTACAAAAGGTCGGATTAGTGAGAGGATCTGATTCGCTACCCCGACCAACCACATGTTAACTAACGCTCGGTCTCGTGGGCGTATAAGAGTGCACGGAAATTAACCTTCCTTGACTCGACGAGACAGCTAATACCATCGCGATCGAATCAGATCGCAGGAGGACGTCAACAACGGAACGACTCCCTCATCTAAAGCTAAGTACTCTGCTTGCGAATTTGTTATTGGCCAATGATATTGTTACGCACAGTAGATGTACTTTAGCTAGGTCAACGATCTACGATACACCGCTATGATGCTGTTAATTAGGTGAGTGTTGGTCATGTTAATTTAACTGTGTGTTCTCTACCTCTTCTCCTGTTTGATCAGTTGTTTAATAACCAATACAGTCCACTTAAATTTAACATAACATAATTATAATAAATGATCTTCTCAGATTTATTTATACTGGTCCAGAGTGCAGTGGGCTAACGAGAATATTGAAGGTACCCCTTGGGTGCGGCCAGGAGCGGGTAAAGTTCTCACATACCTTAAAGGGAATGACTGCGGTAAAATTATACGAGTCTGTCATCTCCCTGGGAGTTTGTTTATTGCTAGTGGCGGTGTCCCAGATAGACTTATCTCTCACAATTCCCCACAAATAGAATCACTTTTTGGTCCCTGAGAAAAACAAAAGCACGTTGTGGCCCCTAAGAGAAACAGAACCAGCCTGAGAAAAGCAGCAGTGTGTGACCCTGAGAGGAACAACCACTATGTGGCCCATGACAAACAGAACCATTGTAACCTTCAGCGAAGTTGTTGTTCCGGTTCCTTTGGATCAATGCTCTTCAACCTTTTATGGAGTGGATCAACCTTGGGAAGCTGTCATGAGCTGAAGCACCCCATTATGAGGCTGGCCAATCGTGGACCTCCACATTCATTAAAAACTGCTTTAACTATTCTATGGAGGAGCCTAGTCACTGGAGTCATCCCACAGTTTTTTTTTTAGTTTAATATCTTTATTATGCACCCCATACCCTTCCTGTGGGCGGTAGTCAAAAGATTAGTCATCCAACAGTCATTAAAAATCACCGATAGTCTCTCCACAAAGGTGGCCACAAAGAATTAAAAAAAAAACTATAGCCCTGACGTACCACATTAACAAGATCCTTACATAAATAAGGCTCTTGCAGCATTGCTCCTTACAAAAGTAAGGAGCAATGCCGCAGGCCTACTGGCCCACGCTAGGCGAGTACAACTCACCCACTCATGTACTTGTCTAACCTATTTTTTAAAGCTGCCAAGGTTTTCTGCCTCAATGACGTTACTCGGGAGTTTAACTCATCCACAACTCTTATTACCAAACCAGTGCTCTCCTATATTTACAGTATTCCGTTTATATGTGGCATGGTTATTCTTTTTTTCTCTAGGCTTAGAACCTTACATTTGCCTACATTAAACTGCATCTGCCACGTCTCGGACTATTGTATCAATCTATCCAGGTGCAGCGCTCTAGTGTCCTCATCAGAATTTATCTGGCGTACTCTTTTAGTGTCATCGGCAAATTTGTAATGTCGCTATTTATTCCTTCATCTGTGACGTTTATGTAGTGTGAAAAGGAACAGGGCCTAGCACTGGCCCTTGCGGAACACCAATTGTGACTCATTCCCACTCTTACATTCCTTTATGATGTAGAAACACTAGAACATTTATTAGAAAACGTTTCGGTCCTGGGACCTTGATCACTTCTAACATACAAAGCTAAAAAATAGTATATATAGTCGGAGAGAGAGATGTGAGTGACGGATGACCTGAAGAATGCCATATTGGGAGGAGAGCCGGTAGACAGTGTTGAAATAAATAGTATAAAATACCGACACAATGGAAAAATAAACACATAAACAGTATAATGTGATCCTTTATTGACAACGTTTCGCCCACACAGTGAGCTTTATCAAGTCACAAACAGATCTACCTGGGTGAAAGGTACGTGAGTATTTGTAGGATGGAGTCAGGTGGAGAATGCTGGGTAGGATGTGTGATCACGTGACTCCTGTGTCAGGTAGGTGGTGATTTGCCTGGTTGAGTATCATGTATGGCTTTGTATGCTAATGTTTTATAAATTTTGTAGTTAACGGTATTATGTTTTATGTTGTCGGTGACGGCAATTAGCGAGGCTTCCAAATATCGTAGGCGTCTAAGATCTTGTTCAGTGAGGACAAGTAGTCTCATCCCAATTCATCAAACGTCCAGTGGAGTCCCTGTGGAGGACACAGGCTTACCATAAGTTATCTCTATTGCTGGCGTTTCGATGTTCGTTCAGGCGGACCGAAAGATTTCTGCCTGTTTTCCCTACATATTTCTTGGGACTATCCACTGGGGATGGTGCAGACGCCTGCTGTGAAAGTTAGAGGTGTGGGGCTATGTTTCGTAGTGAGGTTTTTGATAGATGATGTGTTTATGGTGGAAACAGTTATGTTCATCTTAGCAATTACCTGGCGAGCACTTGTGACACCATCACCACATGGAAGCACCATGAAATGCAGTTCAGAATGCTTCCTTGTGGTGATGTTGCCACTATGAACTGCAGTTCAGTGTGTGTGTACTCGCCTAATTGTACTCACATAATTGTGGTTGGAGGGGTCGAGACTCAGCTCCTGGCCCCGCCTCTTCACTGATAGCTACTGGGTCCCTTCTCTCCCTGCTCCATGAGCTTTATCATACCTCGTCTTAAAGTTATGTATGGTTCCTGCCCTCCACTACATCACTTGCTAGACTATTCCACTTCCTGACTACTCTATGGCTGAAGAAATTCTTCCTAACATCCCTTTGACTCATCTGAGTCTTCAACTTCCAATTGTGACCCCTTGTTTCTGTGTCCCCTCTCTGGAACATCCTGTCTCTATCCCCGCAGTATTTTGTATGTCGTTATCATGTCTCCCCTAACCCTCCTGTCCTCCAGTGCTGTCAGGCCGATTTTCCTTAACCTTTCTTCATAGGACATTCCCCTTAGCTCTGGAACTAGCCTTGTCGCAAACCTTTGCACTTTCTCTAATTTCTTGACGTGCTTGACCAGGTACGGGTTCCAAACTGGCGCTGCATACTCTAGTATGGGCGTGACGTACACGGTGTACAGTGTCTTGAACGATTCGTGCGCGTGTGTGTGTGTGTGTACTCACCTAATTGTGGTTGCAGGGATCGATTCATAGCTCCTGGCCCCGCCTCTTCGCTGGTCGCTACTAGGTCACTCTTCCTGCTCCATGAGCTTTATCATACCTCTTCTTAAAGCTATGTATGGATCCTGCGCGCGCGTGTGTGTACACTCACCTAATTGTACTCACCTAATTGTGGTTGCAGGGGTCGAGACTCAGCTCCTGGCCCCGCCTCTTCGCTGTCTGCTACTGGGTCTCTGCTCTCCCTGCTCCATGAGCTTTATCATACCTTGTCTTAAAACTATGTATGGTTCCCGCCTCCACTATATCGTTCGCTAGACTATTCCACTTCCCGACCACTCTGTGGCTGAAGAAATGCTTCCTAACATCCCTTTGACTCATCTGAGTCTTCAGCTTCCAGTTGTGCCTCCTTGTTTCTGTGTTCCCTCTCTGGAACATCCTGTCACTATCTACCTTGTCGATTCCCCGCAGTATTTTGTATGTCGTTATCATGTCTCCTCTAACCCTTCTGTCCTCCAGTGTTGTTAGTCCTATTTCCCTCAACCTTTCTTCATAGGACAGTCCCCTGAGTTGTGGAACTAACCTTGTCGCAAACCTTTGGACTTTCTCTAATTTCTTGACGTGCTTGACCAGGTATGGGTTCCAGACTGGTGCTGCATACTCTAGTATGGGCCTGACGTACACGGTGTACAGTGTCTTGAACGATTCCTTGAGGAGGTAACGGAACGCTAATCTTAGGTTTGCCAGTCGCCCGTATGCTGCCGCAGTTATCTGGTTGATGTGTGTTTCCGGAGACGTGCTTGGTGTTATACTCACCCCAAGGTCTTTCTCCTTTAACGAGATTTGTAGCCTTTGTCCACCTAGCCTGTACTCTGTCAGCGGTCTTCTTTGCCCTTCTCCGATCTTCATGACTTTGCATTTGGTGGGATTAAATTCGAGAAGCCAGTTGCTAGACCAGCTGTCAAGCTTGTCCAGGTCTCTTTGAAGTCCTGCTTGGTCCTCATCCGATGTGATTCTCCTCATTAATTTCACATCATCTGCGAACAGAGACACTTCTGAGTCTATCCCGTCCGTCATGTCATTCACATATACAAAGAATAGCACTGGTCCTAGGACTGACCCCTGCGGTACCCCGCTCGTCACAGGCGCCCACTGTGATAACTCATCACGCACCATGACCCGTTGTTGCCTCCCTGTGAGGTATTCCCTGATCCATTCCAGTGCCCTTCCTGTTATACACGCTTGTTCTTCCAACTTCTTTACTAATCTCATATGAGGAACTGTGTCGAAGGCCTTCCTGCAGTCCAGGAAAATGCAATCAACCCACATTTCTCTCTCTTGTCTTACCTCTGTTACTTTATCATAGAACTCCAGGAGGTTCCTTACACAGGATTTCCCTGAATCCGTGCTGTCTGGCGTTGATTATCCTGTTCAGCTCCAGATGCTCCACCATTCTTTTCCTGATGATTTTCTCCAAAACTTTGCACACTATACACATAAGTGACACCGGTCTATAGTTTAGTGCCTCTTTTCTGTCTCCTTTTTTAAAGATGGGGACTACGTTGGCCTTTTTTCATACCTCGGGTAGTGTGTGTTAGTTACCATTTTGTCCTAGGCACATGTCGATTAGACACTACGCCTGTTGTATATATATGTGTGTGTGTGTGTGTGTGTGTGTAAGGAAACACTTCGAAATGTTTCCGCCCCGCCGGGAATTGAACCCGGGGCCTCCGTGCGTGAAGCGAGAGCTTTAGCCACCAGGCCATCGGGGCGTGTGTGTGCGTACTCACCTATTTGTACTCACCTATTTGTGGTTGCAGGGGTCGAGTCATAGCTCCTGGCTCCGCCTCTTCACTGATTGCTACTAGGTCCTCTCTCTCCCTGCTCCATGAGCTTTATCAAACCTCGTCTTAAAACTATGTATGGTTCCTGCCTCCACTACGTCGCTTTCTAGGCTATTCCACTTCCTGACAACTCTATGACTGAATAAATACTTCCTAACATCCCTTTGACTCATAGGAGTCTTCAACTTCCAATTGTGACCCCTTGTTTCTGTGTCCCCTCTCTGGAACATCTTGTCTCTGTCCACCTTATCTATTCCTCGCAGTATTTTATATGTCGTTATCATGTCTTCCCTAACCCTCCTGTCCTCTAGTGTCGTCAGGCCGATTTCCCTTAATCTTTCTTCGTAGGACAATCCCCTTAGCTCTGGGACTAGTCTTGTTGCAAACCTTTGCACTTTCTCTAATTTCTTCACGTGCTTGACCAGGTGTGGGTTCCAAACTGGTGCTGCATACTCCAGTATGGGCCTGACGTATATGGTGTACAGAGTCTTGAATGATTCCTTAGTGAGGTATTGGAACGCTATTCTTAGGTTTGCCAGCCGCCCGTATGCTGCAGCTGTTTGATTGATGTGTGCCTCAGGAGATGTGCTCGGTATTATACTCACCCCAATATCTTTTTCCTTGAGTGAGGTTTGCAGTCTTTGGCCACCTAGACTATACTCTGTCTGCGGTCTTCTTTGCCCTTCCCCGATCTTCATGACTTTACATTTGGCAGGGTTAAATTCAAGGAGCCAGTTACTGGACCAGGCTTGTAGCCTGTCCAGGTCTCTTTGTAGTCCTGCCTGATCCTCGACTGATTTAATTCTTCTCATTAACTTCACATCATCTGCAAACAGGGACACTTCTGAGTCTATCCCTTTCGTTATGTCATTCACATATACCAAAAAACAGTACAGGTCCTAGGACTGACTCTTGTGGAACCCCACTCGTCACAGGTGCCCACTCTGACACCTCGTCACGTACCATGACTCGCTGTTGCCTCCCTGTCAGATATTCTCTGATCCATTGCAGTGCCTTTCCTGTTACGTGTGCCTGATCCTCTAGCTTTTGCATTAACCTCTTGTGAGGAACTGTGTCGAACGCCTTCTTGCAGTCCAAGAAAATGCAGTCTATCCACCCCTCTCTCTCGTGTCTTACTTCTGTTACCTTGTCATAAAACTCCAGTAGGTTTGTGACAGGATTTTCCTTCCCTGAAACCGTGCTGGTTGTTGTTTATAAGCTTGTGTCTTTCTAGGTGCTCCACCACTCTCCTCCTGATGATCTTCTCCATGACTTTGCATACTATACACGTCAGTGACACAGGTCTGTAGTTTAAGGCCTCGTGTGTGTGTGTGTGTGTGTGTGTGTGTGTGTGTGTGTGTGTGTGTGTGTGTGTGTGTGTGTGTGTGTGTGTGTGTTACCATTTTGTCCTAGGCACATGTCGATTAGACACTAGGCCTGTGTATGTGTGTGTGTGTAAGGAAACACTTCGAAATATTTCCGCCCCGCCGGGAATTGAACCCGGGCCCTCTGTGCGTGAAGCGAGAGCTGTTAGTTAGTTACCATTTTGTCCTAGGCACATGTCAATTAGACACTAGGCCTGTTGTATATATGTGTGTGTGTATGTGTATGTAAGGAAACACTTCGAAATGTTTCTGCCCCACCGGGAATTGAACCCGGCCCCTCCGTGCGTGAAGCAAGAGCTTTACCCTGTGTGTGTGTGTTTGTGTGTGCGCGCGCGCGCGCGTGCTTATGCGTGTGTTCGTTTGCGTGCGTATGCGCGCGCGCGCACACAATCATAAGCAAACATGTAATATTTATATTTTAAAAGTATCGGTCGTTTTTTCATCAATACAGTAAAAACGGCTGATACCGATACTTAGGCACAGCCATGGTTTTAGATACACAACGACAAGCATAATGCAGCTGTAGTGTACACAGACTTTGCAAAAGCCTTCAACAAGTGCAACCATGGGGTAATTGTATACACAATGCGTGAACAAGGAATAAATTAAAAAAGATAGGCAGATGGGTATTTAAATTCCTAACAAACAGAACCCAGAGTAAGCATGAAATCAAAGGTTGCCACAGAATAAGAGGTATTATCCCCAAGGCACGGTACTCCCCTAACTTCTCTTTCTCTTATCCGATATAGACAGGGACATAAACCATAGCACCACATAATCCTTTGGGTGGCCCGTAGCCTGGTAGGGAAAACTCTCGTTTCACACGCTGAGGGTCCGTGGTTCGATTCCCGGCAAGGGTGGAAACATTGGGCGTGTTACCTTACACCTGTTGTCCCTGTTCACCCATCAGTAAAATGGGTACCTGGGTGTTAGTCGACTGGTGTGGGTCGCATCCTGGGACAAAACTGACCTAATTTGTCCGAAATGCTCTGCATAAGAGGGGGCTTTCTATATTGTAGTATGTTATTGATGTCAGCTAGGCCTGTATACCTTGTACATATTCTTGTACTAATAAAGATATTATTTCCAATGGTACAAGAACTTGTATGACTGGCACCCACTTTTAAAAAAGACTGCGATCCTCCAGGCTGATAATATTAAACCAAGGCTTCCAGTGGGCCACTGACAACAACATGTTCAATGAGGGCAAATTCTAGTTACTACGTCTTGGTGAAACTGAGGTTATACAAACGAGCTTATAGTTCAAGTCAAACTCGAACCATTTTTAGCCATGTCCACAGATTCCGAAACCCAATTTATCCTACTGACGTAGGAAATTTGGAAGAGAAGAGTAAATGACGGAAGTATATAGCACTGCAACTGTATCACCATACTAAGTCAGGTCACCCATGGGTCACCCAAACCAGCCAGGTCACCACTGGCACTAGCCTGGGTCACATCTGGGTGTCTTGTCACCCCGGTTGAAAAGCTTTTAGGTGATACAGCTGTTAGACGACTGGATTTTAATTCTGAACAGGAAGAGCTAAACCCGTAGGGATCATACAGAGCCTGGGAGGAATTTGGGTTCGATCTAGGGAAGGGAGGATAAGTCCAGTACCTTGGATCTAGAGCCCCTCGCCGGCATTAAAGCATCTAGAAGGGGGCAGTGACTGGAAAAAAAAGCCAATGTAATCCCTGTATTTATAACAGCGGACAGACAGAACATACTAAACCATAAACACGCATTTTTAACATGCATATTCTACAACAGTTCTGGATAATGTTTTCTGGAAAAGGATACTAGAGCATATGGAGAGAAGATTTATCTGAAAAGCCAACACGGATTTAGAGATATGGAAAGCCTACCTTTCAAACTTACTGGAGCTTTATGAGCCACATAATTATAATTATTATAATTATGGGGAGCGCTAAACCCGTAGGATTATGCAGCGCATGTCCGGGGCGGGGGGATGGAAGGTATTCAGGCTCAATTCAGGGAACCGGAGTACAGATACAATTCCCTAGATCAAGAGCCCCTCACCAGGGTCAAGGAACCTCCCTTGAGGGGTTTACGAGGCACAGAGATAGAACAAGGGACGTGAGTGGACTGGCCTACAAAAAGCATTTCTCACGGTATCCCCCAAGGACTAATGCACAAACTAGAACGGAAAAGCGATAAACCCGTATGGGTCACGTAGCACATAGAACAGGTATGAATAAAAGTTAAAATGCTTTAGTGCTTGAAAGACGGAGTAACAAAAATCGACGAGACCTCAGGTGTTTGAGAAAGTAACGAGTGGGATCCAACAAAGATCAGTATCGGCCGTTTTTCCACCGATACCATAAAATGACCTATATACCCACCAACACTTTGGCACATCCCTAACATATACTCATTATAGGATGCATGTGCACTGTCCATATAAACATTTAATTTACAGTATTTAAGCTAATTATATTAAGGTATGCATATTGTCTTCCTAAACTAACCAAGCATAAGGCTTAGTTAAATATTTCTTGAATTAGAGAAAACTTGTTTGCGGGGTAATACACTAAATTTCATGGCATAGTTTCATCCCAGCCCTGCAACTAAAGTACAGCGAGTGCATATATGTAGCTAGAAGTGCTGGTGGTATCCTATATCTAGTGTTGCGTTTATCATAAATATTATTAGGGATGGGACGATACTAATTTTTGTTGAAGATACCTCTGTAAAATTCAAATTCAAATTTATTTATTTCTCTGTAAAAAATACAGTGTGTTTTTTACATTTTAAGGACTAGGGACTATAATTACAAAGATGGCCGTTAGCATGTCTAGCATGCTAGACATTTCGGGCAGATTTAATAGTAGGTTTGCTCCAATATTGGAGTAAATCAGGCAAACTTACTCTATACAATGATTATACTGGTATTAAGGTTAGGTAATTGTAGTGATTAACTAGGTTTACAAAATTGAGGTAGTACAAAAATTAAAGAATTTATCAATTAGTTTATATATTAATGGAAATGGTGACGTGTTGGCATGATACAGTTTCTATATTGGAGTGTCTTAGGCAAACTTATGACTAGCTTAAGAATTATGAAGCAATAGTTGTATTAGAATCTTGGCTACAATCATGTGCAAGATTAAGGGGGAATCACAGATATCAATAAATGTAATTTTGTTGTGGATATGTGCAAGATAAAGTAATTTTCATGTGGTTAGCTACCGGTAAGTGAGATAAGATTTTTTTAACGGTGCTTTTGAAGATGGAGGTTGTGTCTGCAGTTCTAGAGTTTTCAGGCAGGGAGTTCCAGATTTTAGGCCCTTTTATGTACATTGAATTTTTGTATAGATTTAGTCGGACACAGGGAATGTCAAAGAGATGTTTGTGTCTGGTATTATGTCTATGGGTCCTGTCACAACTGTCAAGAGTTTTAGTTCAGGGTTAAAGTTGGTATTTATGGTTCTATAAATGTAGTTTGCAGAGTAGTAAGTGTGGATGTTCTGAACAGTGAGTAAGTTTAGGTCTTTGAAGAGTGGGGGGGGGGGGTGCCTAGCGTTGGATTGCGTGATAATTCTTACTGCGGCTTTTTGTTGGGTTAATATTGGTTTTAGGTGTCTTGCTGCTGTTGATCCCCATGCACAAATGGCATATGTGAGGTAGGGATAGATGAGTGAATAGTATAGTGTGAGTAGGGCTGATTGTGGTACATAGTAACGTATCTTAGAGAGGATCCCCGCAGTTTTGGACACTTTCTTTGTTGTGTTGGATATGAGTGCTGAATTTCATGTTACTGTCGAGGTGAAGGCCCAGTATTGATACGGCTACCATCAAAATCAGCCGATACAATTACTTTGGTACATCCTTAAATATTATAAAGGTTTCCATTGGATGTAGCACATACTAACGTCTGTGAAGAAATGCTACCTAGTATCCTTGAATTTTTTTAACAATAAGGCCTTTATCGGATGTCCAACAAGTTGAAACAGCTAGCAGACGCGAGAACTTGTGATTATCAGTAGTTTCACATACAACTGTGGCAGCGCTGTGTGACCCGTTAGGGTTTAGCGCTTAGTTTTATATTATTATTATTATTATTATTATTATTATTATTCATATAAAAGTAATATTTTTCTTATAGCCGCTCTGCTACGCTAGGCTTGATAGGCTGAGCGCCCGCTCAAACCTAACCTAGCAAAACACCCTTCAGTTAAATATTAATAAATGGAGCTTCCTCTCTTTGTAAAGGAATTACTTAAGTAACTGTTTAAATCTACTTAACTTGTTAGGTATTACTAATATTACACTTGAAAGTGAGGACAAGTTTTGCACAGCACACAGGTAGTGGCGGATGATGTCCTTATCTAATATTTCAGACAATACAGTAAAAAAATATATATATTGGTATTATTAACCCGGAGAGTTAGAAACCCAAGATAACTCAATGAAACCACTATGGCTTATTTCCCTTCGGCTCCTTTGATCTTTTTTCACTAGATGAAACTCATATTGCTTTTAACATTGAGGAGCGCTAAACCCGGAGGGATTATACAGCGCCTGTTTGGATGGGGAAGTGGGTAAGGATGGAAGGCATTCAAGCTTAATTCAGGGAACTAGAGTACAGATCCAATTCCTTAGATCAAGAGCCCCTCACCAGCAATGAAACTCACTGTAATCAGCTTACACCCAGGTACCTACTTACACCCAGGTACCTACTTACACCCAGGTACCTACTTACATCCAGGTACCTACTTACATCCAGGTACCTACTTACATCCAGGTACCTACTTACACCCAGGTACCTACTTACAGTTACGTGAAGAGAAGCACCAGGTTTAAAGAAACATGCCCAACGTTTTCACTCGTGCTGGGACTGAACCCAGGTCCTTCAGATGTGAGCCGAAGGCAATACCACACGAGGAAAGAAAACAAGTTTAAACAAAACCGATAACCTAAGATTCAAATTCTTACATGAAGTTACAAGACGGGCAAGGGAACAATGTAAGAAAAACGCACACAGTAACATTATACAAAGCCCATTTATACTTAGCATTTCGTCAGTATGTAACCACCTTTTAGCTGAGAATAATCCCAGCTAAATACAAAACTGCAGGACAATGTTTTTGGGACCAACATAAGCCTAATATAACACATGGTCGTCTCCTTCCTACATATATCGTGATTTTATCCAACAAAGTGAAAACAAAATTTGACCTCTATCAATATTAAAGTCCTAGGACATGTGTGCACATTCACCAATAAATTTTAGCGCAGTATAACACATCATACCTTAACTTAGTTGATATATATTATGCTTGATCCGCGCTGACCTCCTCTCACACCGTCAGTATCAACACTGACCTGCTCAGCTGACTTCCTTGTTCAACCCGTCCCATTTTCGATGATAATAATAATAATAATAATAATAATAATAATAATTTTTATTGTGACATGATACAGAGGTGTACATAGTTATTGATATAAATGGGGTGTACATGCCAAAAGCCCCTAATATGCAGAGCATTGTGGGTATTTTTAAAATTAATTAACAATAGATTAAATGTTAAAAATTATAGTAGACAATTTATTTTGAACTTCAGTTGAACGTAATGCAATTTATTTTATCACAAACAAATTAAAACAATTGTATTGCAATAACAGTTTATATGGTCATTAGATGAGTTACAAAAAGTACAAGAGAATGGATTAATTTATTTGTTAATGCTATAGAAACAGTTAGCTAAGTATGCATTATTTATAATAGGTTTATACATTTAAGTTATTAATTAACTTTGTAGGTAATGTTAAATATTGTGTATTTAGTTTTGGGTGAGTAGGTGGTTTTTCAGCAGTGTTTTGAATTGAGGTACAGGCAGGGTTTCTTTGGCAATCACAGGTAATGAATTCCAAATTTTTGGGACGTTTAATGTGTATATTCGGGAATTAATACATTATTATTATAATCAAATAGAAGCTCTAAACCACAAGGGTCATACAGCAGGGAATTAATACAAATTGTCTTTAGGATGCCCATAAGGGTATCATCCTCTTAGGAAACACTACTGTAGTGATTCTTTGTTTATTTTTTAAAATATGGGTGTAAACTTAGCTGGGGTAGGCCAACGGATGCTTTAACCACAGGTGTCCGAAGACACTATTCTTTCTTGACTAATCACCTGCAATACCAGGGATTCCTGCAGTACCACCCAAACTCTTAACACAATCACTGTAAATCGCAGTTTCAGGGTCCTAGTCTCAGGGAGCTGGTCGGCACTAGTTTCAGGAGCTGTGGGCACTAGTTTCAGGTAGCTGCTGCCACTAGTTTCAGGAGCTGTGGGCACTAGTTTTACAGAAAGGACACTAATTTCAGGGAGAGGGCGAGCCCTAGTTTCTGGGGGAGGGGATCATTAGTTTCAGGGAGCAGGAGGGAAGTACCGTTAACAGGAAAGCGCTTGGGATGAATGATCCACACATCATATGTAGAGGATAATTACTGTACACAGGATGGATTAGGGATAACTACTGCCCACAAAGTTTTATAATACCATACTCCTACCATGGGCATGGTATTATAAAACTATGATGTCTAAGACATATGCTACACATGTCTTATTAATCTTGTCGGCATTGTATAACATTACTGCTACCATTATAATGCTATCAAACTAACCTGTATAACTCTCACCTGGACAATACTGTACATCCCTACAGCTGCCGACTCTTGCTATATATTTTTTGTGCATTTTAACATTATTTTTTTCCATGGCCTTGTATTTGCTTGTATGAATGACCCGTGGGGTTGCTGCAGTTTGGAAGGTCATCTGAACTTTGTTTACTCACTTCTGGTAAGGCAGCTATTGAATGAATTATGGGAAATTGATTTTTTTGTCACCCTGTCTCGGTAGGAGACGGTCTGTGTCAATAAAAAATAAAAGGTATTCTTTTAGAGCCTTTCATTGAATAATAATAATAATTATAATAATAATAATGTAGGCGACTGGAAATATTCCCTTCAAGGAGACTCCTTAATGCTGGTAAAGGGATCTTGATCCAAGGAACTGGACTTATCTTCCCTTCCTTGTATCGAACCTGATTGTCTCCCATTTCCCAGGCGATATAAGACCCATGTGGGTTCAGCGCTTCCCCCGATTAAAACAAAATCATGCTCCAAGGGATTTGAGCTGGACTCCGTATCAAACCTCATTGAATCCCATTCCCCAGGCACTGCATAACCCGTAAGAATTTGGAGCTTCCCTGCAAATATAATAAGTTACATTTTATAACTAAGGAATTAAACCTACCTCCCCTTCCTCGTATCAAACGTATTTACCTCCCAGGTGATGTATGTCCCTCTGGGTTTGGCGTTACCTAGGAAAAGTATTATATTCATTTAACTTGGTAATGCCGCTGAGGGGCTCTTGATCCAAGGAACTAAGCCTTCCCTTCCTTGGATCGAACCTATATGCCTCTCAGGTGCTGTAAATCACCTTCTTTATTAGAATTAAGAAGCACAACTCAACTCTCCCAAGAAATCCGGGAGCTGGAGAATAGCACCTTAAAAGAGGCCCAGGAGCTTTAGCTTAACATACTCAAGAAGCCTAGGACTTGTAGAAGCGCCAGGAGCTATAGGTAAACACTTTTAAGACGGCCAGGAATTGAAACAACTTGGCTTAATACCAGTTTATGCAGCAGTTCCCAGAAAATCAGAATAATGCTAAGACAACAAACACACTGCATCATCACATCAAAGTTATATAACATCACCAGGTTTATGAGTAAGATTAAATGCTGTCCCCAAGTCCACATCACACATTAAAAATGACACTGTCTGTCACAGCTGCTGAACCATTATGACAGAATTACGGAGGCATTGGAGGACGACCAAAACGCAGATGTGATTTACACAGATTTTGCAAAGGCGTTTGACAAATGCGATCATGGAGTGATAGCGCACAAAATGAGGGCCATAGGCATTACGGGGAAGGTAGGCAGATGGATTTTTGAGTTCCTAACACACAGAACACAAAAAGTAGTAGTGAACAGGGCAAGATCCAGCATCAGCGAGGTCAAAAGCTCAGTGCCCCAAGACACTGTCCTGGCACCTCTGCTGTTTCTCATCCTCATAGCAGACATAGATAAAAACACCCAGCACACTTTTGTATCATCATTTGCAGATGACACTAAAATAAGCATGAAAGTCACTACGGTAGAGGACACTGAAAAATTACAGGAGGACATAAGCAGTGTCTTCCAATGGGCAGTGGAGAACAACATGACGTTCAATGGTGATAAGTTTCAGCTGCTTAGGTATGGAAAAAATGAAGAACTCAAAAGGAACACTATATACAAAACGCAAGAGGGTCACCACATAGAACGAAAGGAACACGTAAAGGACTTGGGAATAATTATGTACTTGAGGGCCTGGTCCCAAATCTGCACACTGCCATAACAACATACTGGAGTGAGAGATATGGGAGAAAGTGTAAAATAAACCCAGTGAGAAGCAGGGGTGCGGTGGGGACAATACGGGAGCACTGTATTAACATCCGGGGTCCCAGACTATTCAACATCTTACCAGAAGATATCCGAAACACGGCTGGAACCAGTGTAGAAGCCTTCAAAAGGAAACTGGACAAATATCTTCACCAGGTGCCAGATCAACCAGGCTGTGATGGATATGTGGGACAGCGGGCCTCCAGCAGCAACAGCCTGGTTGACCAGGCAAGCACCAGACGAGCCTGGCCCATGGCCGGGCTCAGAGAGTAGATACTCTCGAAACTCTTCAAAGGTATATCAAAGGTATACTTAATGGTGTTAAACGTACGGTAGGGAATTCTTTTGGGGGAAGTGAGGGAACAAACAAAACTGCCCGAATTTTACGTTATGCCAAACAACGCCTAAACTAAGCGAAAGTAGCTAGTAAAATTAAGGAGCTATATATTTTTTTTTTTTTATTAACACATCGGCCGATTCCCACCAAGGCAGGGTGGCCCGAAAAAGAAAAACTTTCATCATCATTCACTCCATCACTGTCTTGCCAGAAGGGTGCTTTACATTACAGTTATAAAACTGCAACATTAACACCCTCCTTCAGAGTGCCGGCACTGTACTTCCCATCTCCAGAACTTAAGTCCGGCCTGCCGGTTTCCTGAATCCTTCATAAATGTTACTTTGCTCACACTCCAACAGCACGTCAAGTATTAAAACCATATGCCTCCATTCACTCCTATCAAATACGCTCACACATGCTTGCTGGAAGTCCAAGCCCCTCGCACACAAAACTTCCTTTACCCCTCCCTCCAACCTTTCCTAGGCCGACCCCTACCCCGCCTTCCCTCCACTACAGATTTATACATCTCGAAGTCACTCTGTCTCGTTCCATTCTCTCTACATGTCCAAACCACCTCAACAACCCCTCCTCAGCTCTCTGAACAATCGTTTTGGTAATCCCGCACCTCCTCCTAATTTTCAAACTCCGAATTCTCTGCATTATATTCACACCACACATTGACCTCAGACATGACATCTCCACTGCCTCCAGCCTTCTCCTCGTTGCAACATTCATCACCCATGCTTCACACCCATATAAGAGCGTTGGTATAACTATACTCTCATACATTCCCTCTTTACTTCCATGGATAAGGTTCTTTGTCTCCACAGACTCGAAGTGCTCCACTCACCCTTTTCCCCTCATCAATTCTATGATTCACCTCATCCTTCATAGACCCATC
The DNA here is from genome assembly GCA_009830355.1 of Cherax destructor. Taxonomy (NCBI): domain Eukaryota; kingdom Metazoa; phylum Arthropoda; class Malacostraca; order Decapoda; family Parastacidae; genus Cherax; species Cherax destructor. The sequence continues at coordinate 91,000 of WNWK01005177.1, read as the reverse complement.
CGCCGACATGTCCACTCCCAAATATCTGAATACATTCACCTCCTCCATACTCTCTCCTCCAATCTGATATCCAATCTTTCGTCACCTATTCTTTTTGTTATCCTCATCACCTTACTCTTTCCTATATTCACTTTCAATTTTCTTCTTTTACACACCCTACCAAATTCATCCACCAACCTCTGCAGCTTCTCTTCAGAATCTCCCAAAAGCACAGTGTCATCAGCAAAAAGCAACTGTGACAACTCCCACTTTGTATTTGCTTCTTTATCTTTTAGCCCAACACCTCTTGCCAAGACCCTCGCATTCACTTCTCTTACAACCCCATCTATAAATATATTGAACAACCACGGTGACATCACACATCCTTGTCTAAGGCCCACTTTTACTGGGAAATAGTCCCCTTCCCTCCTACACACTCTAACCTGAGCCTCACTATCCTCATAAAAACTCTTCACTGCTTTCAGTAACCTTCCTCCTATTCCATACACCTGCAACATCTGCCACATTGCCCCCCTATCTACCCTATCATACGCCTTTTCCAAATCCATAAATGCCACAAAAACATCTTTACCCTTATCCAAATACTGTTCACCTATATGTTTCACTGTAAACACTTGGTCTACACACCCCTACCTTTCCTAAAGCCCCTTGTTCATCTGCTATCCTGCTTTCTGTTTTACTCTTAATTCTTTCAATAATAACTCTACCATACACTTTACCAGGTACACTCAACAGACTTATTCCCCTATAATTTTTGCACTCTCTTTTGTCCCCTTTGCCTTTATACAAATGAACAATACACGCTCTCTGCCAATCCCTAGGTACCTTACCCTCTTCCATACATTTATTAAATAATAGCACCAACCACTCCAAAATTATATCCCCACCTGCTTTTAACATTTCTATCTTTATCCCATCAATCCCAGCTGCCTTACCCCCTTTCATTCTACCCACTGCCTCACGAACTTCCCCTACACCCACAACTGGCTCTTCCACACTCCTACAAGATGTTATTCCTCCTTGCCCTATATATATGCTACAGAATTATCATAGGTACCCGCAGTCTTGACACGCCACTGTAAGCACTACCAAAGCGAGAAATTGCTTGTGTTCAAGCATTGTAAGAGGTGAATATATAGGAAAGGCGACTGTCTCGCGCTTAGCAGACGGAGGTTCCACCACGTCTTGCGCTGAATGACTCACATGGGTTTAGCGCTTAACATGAATTAAACAACAAACAATCAAGCAGTGTAATAGACCGAGCTAATTCTTGCGGTTTGAAGTGATCAGACTTCATTCACCACCGCACTCTATAATTAAACGCCCACCATTTAAGTTTCATGCAATAATACAGTACATTCGAATGCACTGTACATACCAAATAAAAAAAAAAACTTAAATGGATATACGTAATTGTTTAATAAATTGCAAAAAAAAATATTACTAATAAAGTTTTTCTTTCTCCAAACTTTTATTATTTTCATTTTGCTCGAATATTCAGTCCCTCTGATGGTTATCAGTCTCAAAAATGGAGTAGTGGTTCAGGCAAGGATGTAAATGGAAGTTTAATGTATCTAGAGGTAAAGGACGAGGAGACGGGTACAAAAAGCAAATTGTGCGCAGTTTATCTAATACACGAGCCGCGGTATAATGGACCCCAATGGAAATAAGTCACTGATTTTTTTGGGTTATCCTAGGTTCTCTACACATATGCTGATATGTATGATAATGCATGTAACTGTATTTGTGTATACCTGAATACTTACTAAATTTGAATAAACAATCTGGTGTACGGACCATCATGGCTCACAAGTGAGTTATTAGGGTAAGGGTAAACAGGACCTGGAACTCTCAGAATTTCCCTTATATCCTAATATTTCATTGATAAAGTAGACATAAAATTAAATAAACAAAAAGATGGATTAATGGTTATGTAGTAACGCCTTGATAAGAGACCACTAAAGATTTACAGCGTGTTGACTGTAAAACATAGCAGCAGGCAGTAGTGGTGGGACTAGTCAGACGTAGCTGATGACTTCGTTAGTGTTTCATATGCGACTGTTAGTAGTCATATGAGCCAGGTGGAGGAGGGTCCTCGACCTTTTAACATGGGCAACGAACAAATGTGGAGGAATCAAATACAGCGCTGCATTCTATAGAGAAGTTTAGGTATTTGTATAATTTATTATGGCGTCTATCGTTTCATCGCCAGGATAATCATTTATACTAAAAACAGGAGCTAAACCTGTATCACGCAGTGCTGTATCTTCTGGAAGAGAATGAAGACATGAGGAATGCAAGAGAAGGTACTGTAGTACACGTTGATTGTTGATGTGTTGGAAAAAGAACCTGTAAGAAATATGCATTCATCACAGACATTCACTGGGAGAGGGAAGGAAGGTGCCCCGGAAACTTCAAGCAAAAAATGTTCTTGCAGAATAGATATAAGAAGGTATGAAGAAAGTAATGAAGCAAAATCTTGAGGAATACGAGAGGAAGTAGATTCAAGGGTAGATTAGGGAGGCCCAGCATGAACCGAACCTCTACTGCTGTCAAACGATGAGTGGAAAAATTAGATCGTGTAGAGTGAAAGAACAAGGCCCGAGAAAAATGACGAGCAGACGAGGAAGTCTGAAGAAGAGCATAAGAGATGATAAATTAGATACATGAGCAACACTGATATACAAGAGTATAAGAGACTAAGTCTGAAACCGAAGCAGGAGTCTCAGAAGTCTCAAATTTGTTACAAACAAAAAGCGAAGAGCATATGTCAGCTGGAAGTGGAAGACTTCGTCAAGCGACCAGTTTTTCAACGATAGTCGGTCTGGTCAGTACCACATTCCTTCCATCTTCAGAAGGCGGTGCCCTCTCCTTCAGGAGGCAGATCTGGCGTTCCTTCAAGGTATACAAGGCATGAACGGGAATAGGAGTGACGAGCCTCGGCACACCTCACACAGCGATGGGTAGATAGTTCGGAAGTTGCGCCATCATGCGTAGGGAAGGCGCAGAAGGCGCAGTCTGCGCCTCACCACCACTTAACATATTAGACAGAGGAAGGAAAAAACATTCAGTAGCAAACATATGTTGTATTAATAAAATATACAAGTATACACACTTTTTTATTGCTGTATTAATGTTTTAAGACGCGCATACACATTATCAAACATTCATGGGGAAGTGCTAAACCCGAATGGGTTATACATCGCACAGGGAATAGGGGATAACCAGGTTTAATACTATGGAGGAAAAATAGCTCAAATTCACTGGAACAAGAACTTTTCACCAGCATCCAGGTGGGTAGCTCCAGTTCCATGGATCAGGGATACAATAAGAACATGTGACGCTATGTTGTCTGCGATGTAATATGCAGGAACATTCATGGAAGGGGAGGTGCCTTGATGCTGCAGAAGGGATCTTGATCCAAGGATTTGGAATAAAGCTTCAATTATTTGGATCAAACACTTTTGCCCATTTCCAGGCACTTGTATGATTCCTATGGGTTTAGGGTTTCTCCATTATAATAATAATACACAAATAATATCAATTATAATAAATTCAGGAACTTGGCATCATACAGCTGTACAAACTCTTAAGTCGTAATGTACTACTGTCAGTGACTATACAGAAGAATGGAGGGGAACTGGAACCGTGGTCCTGGTACGCAGCAGGTCTTGTGCTGTACAATAAGCTTCGTGACTCAGTGGTACAGGCTGACTGCGTGCCAGGACCACGGTTACAGTTCCCGCCCCGTCCATTCTTCTGTATATGCAGCTACATGTATATATGCAGGGGGAGGGTAATCCCCTTCCTTCCTGGGAAGGGCAGTCCCCTTCCCTCCTGGGAAGGGCAGTCCCCTTCCCTCCTGGGAAGGGCAGTCCCCTTCCCTCCTGGGAAGGGCAGTCCCCTTCCCTCCTGGGAAGGGCAGTCCCCTTCCCTCCTGGGAAGGGCAGTCCCCTTCCCTCCTGGGAAGGGCAGTCCCCTTCCCTCCTGGGAAGGGCAGTCCCCTTCCCTCCTGGGAAGGGCAGTCCCTTCCCTCCTGGGAAGGGCAGTCCCCTTCCCTCCTGGGAAGGGCAGTCCCCTTCCTCCTGGGAAGGGCAGTCCCCTTCCCTCCTGGGAAGGGCAGTCCCCTTCCCTCCTGGGAAGGGCAGTCCCCTTCCCTCCTGGGAAGGGCAGTCCCTTCCCTCCTGGGAAGGGCAGTCCCTTCCTCCTGGGAAGGGCAGTCCCCTTCCCTCCTGGGAAGGGCAGTCCCCTTCCCTCCTGGGAAGGGCAGTCCCCTTCCCTCCTGGGAAGGGCAGTCCCCTTCCCTCCTGGGAAGGGCAGTCCCCTTCCCTCCTGGGAAGGGCAGTCCCCTTCCCTCCTGGGAAGGGCAGTCCTCTTCCCTCCTGGGGAGGACAGTCCTCTTCCCTCTTGGGGAGGGTAATACCCTTCCCTCTTGGGCAGGGGAGGGTAGTACCCGTCCCTCTTGTGGAGGGGAAAGTACCCCACCCTCTTGGGAAGGACAGTACTCCCACTTCAGAATGGGAGGGGTAGTACCCCTACCTCTCGGAAATTGGAAGGGTAGTAATCCTTCCTCTTAGGAAGGTGGAAGGGTAGTACCCCTCTCTTGTGAAAGAGGATAGTATTTCAGTCTTGCTCATAATACCTAAGACTCCTGTTACTTACCGGTACTTTCCACAGTAACAATTTTTCTCCTCTTGCAGTCCCTCGTGTCCTTTCTTACTACGTTTATTAACTTTCTCTAGTGTCTCCTAACTTCCCACACTGTTTATAAATCATTTTGTTTTTTGTTAGCTCTAGTTTCTTCTCTTTTAGCACTATATATAACCATCTAGCTTTTTTGCTATATTTATCCTCTCCTCTCTTCACTATATTCATCCACCTCTTCTCTTCTCACTATATTCATCCACCTCTTCTCTTCTCACTATATTCATCCACCTCTTCTCTTCTCACTATATTCATCCACCTCTCTTCTCACTATATTCATCCACCTCCTCTCTTCTCACTATATTCATCCACCTCCTCGTAATCTTTGCCTCTTTCTCCTCTTACGATATGACTTATTTATTGTATATTTTACTATAGCCTATACAAATTTATCACAATAATTTGAGAGATCGTTCTGTAGTCTAGTTATATTTGCTGCCCTATAATCATTATAATTACAATATCAGCAAATAACCTCTTTTGTTTATAATAAATTATAGTAATTTATCTTTCTATCACTTAAAAAGGTTAAGTAAGAATATTTAGTTTTGTTTTAATATTTTTCACAGCCATTATCTTCTGACTAGGACTTACGATCAGTGGTTTCCTCTCTCACAAACTTCGGAGTTCCATGCAAATATTGTCTTCTCCACCTGTGCCACATACGCAGCACCTACATACACAGCATGATCCAATTATTGCCCTTCTCCATTCAATCATCTTTAATCCAGTTCCTCTAAGCAGTTACCAACAACCTAATTGCTCGGGTATGAGATACCAATGCATTGGTAAGGAGACGTATAGTTATATGGAACCTTAAGTAAGTTTATTTAGGTATATATTAAAACTTGAAACAATAGACTGTTCGCTGTATCAAAGACTGGTCCGGACGCTGAGGCGGGAGGGCAGCCTACCTAGCGGGAGGCCGGAACACTCCCGCGCAGGCCCGGAGAAGCCACAGCGCAAGCAATGACGGCAACGATGGCCGGAGATCCCATTGGGCACAGGTACACATAAGTACTATTATCATACCTAGTAACATGTGGTAAGGAAGGGCTAGTAAATATCGGTGAGGTGAGCAGTAAGTGCGGTACGCGTCAGGTTAGAGTTATTGGCAAATGTCCTAGAAGTTTTCCAACAAATAGTCAGATAAACTAATAATAATAATATCTTTATTTACTACAAGTACATGTACATTGTATACAGTCCTAGCTGACATCAGTGACATACTACTATATAGAAAGTCCCTTGTTATGCTGAGCATTTCGGGCAGATTAGGTCAGTGTCCCAGGATGCGACTCACACCAGTCGACTAATACCCAGGTACCCATTTTACTGATGGGGAACATAGACAACAGGTGTAAAGAAACACGTCCAATGTTTCTGCCCTGGCTGGGAATCGAACCCAGGCCCTCGCCGTGTGAAGCGAGAGCCTTAGCCACCAGACTGGTTAAAGTCGTTAAGTTACTGATGAGTGCAGATTCAAGGAGTCTTCTTCTCTGAGTATCGTTCTTGGCAATTAGTAGTTTGCCATTCCAATTTATTAACTCAACATAGCCAGTCACCAGAACCTCAACCTCCATCAAGAAAATCATGAGACAGAACCACCACCTACATGACTACACAGCGGTAGAGACAATCCCATGTAATAACTGTGACCAAATTTACAAAGCTGAAACATCCAGACTTCCACCAACGAATATCAGAACACCAATATGCTATCAAAACACCTAGAGAAGGGTCCTCCAATCTGCACTCATAAATATCTCCAACAATTTAAATGGTTTCTACAGTTTATCTGAACCTCATGTTGGAAAGCTTATAGATAATATTGATTCTACTCTCAGCGTAGTTGACTGCGAGAGTATCGCGTCCGTTTTACGATTAGCGGATTGCGGACCACTCCTAGCACTGAATGACTTGCCCACACGCGGGTTCCAGATCATTTGGAAATCACTAACTTGATGCGCACCTCACTTGCTCTTTATATCACCACTATCTCACTACTAAATATGTTACCCCTCCCTTATCAGGGTTATAAGCTCACTGTGAGCAAAACGTTGTCAATAAATGTTCCATGTAACTGAATATGCATCTCCTTACAAATCAAATTGGTTAGAGACATGGCCGTATTTACTGGACGAAGGATTGAGCCTCCAACACTTCGTACACTGAATTCCCCACACGGGTTTAGTATTTCAAGAATTACTATCTCTTCACTATTACCCAAATAAATGGGTGGGGAGCGCTGGTGCCGGAAGGTGTGGAAAGACTCAGTACCAGGTGGTAAAGGCTGGTGTCTGGCAGAATCTGTGGCAGACGGGAAAAATTGGCGCCCGGGAGAGAGACGGTGGTGTCAGACTGTGTCGGGCAGAGTCGGCAAGAGCCCGGAAAAGCCAGTAATGGAAGGGAAAAGCCAGTAATGGAAGGGAAAAGCCAGTAATGGAAGGGAAAAGCCAGTAATGGAAGGGAAAAGCCAGTAATGGAAGGGAAAAGCCAGTAAAGGAAGGGAAAAGCCAGTATGGGATGGAAAAGGTCGGTGTGGGATGAGTCGCTCTGTGGCTGGATGGGCCGGGCCTCTGAGAGTTGGTGGCAGTAGTCTTGTGTGGAGGACGGTGAACACAACACTAAGGCACCACCAGTTTATCCCAGGTGTTCCGACCACATGGTTGTTGCAAGAACTGGTCGTTGTAGTGCACCCATTTATTGCAAACTGCAAGGGTTTTAAAAGCATTTAGTACACAGTATACACATACATTTATAAACATTTTTTTGCTGGGTCATTGGTAGGATGTAAAATTTTACGTGGAAAAGCTATTCATTACATTGTCCAAATTACTTTCAAAATTTTTGTTTACATATTTGAATTTGAAGGTTAAGAGTTGTTATCTCACCTCGGCTGATTTCAAGTGTGTAACTGGTATATTTAAATGTAGTCAATGGCATTAGGTTTAACTTGTTGCTGTTTCTGTCGATGGAAAATAACACCAGCTCCACAAACAAAAAATAACCAGGTAACAGTATAAATATTTTGTTAGTTCAAGTGAGTGACTCACTTGGAACTAACATAAAATATTTATCCCCACAATCGTGGGATCGGCGTTTAATTATGAGGTGGTAGAGATGTGTTAGTTTTCTTACACTTGTTATCTCCCCTCATCTATAGGTACCTGGATGCTACTACTGTTGTGTGGCATCCCGGATGGTGGTGGCATACCTTAGGCTGGGCTGAACTTTAAAATGATCTGAGGAAGGATAACTCTTCTGTTAATTCAGAGATGTAAAAAAAAGCAGTTTCATACTCACTCCACTTTGAGCCGTGGAGGACTGGACAGCCTCCGTGTCTGGTGTTCTCGTCACCAACACCAGAGCGGTAGAGGTTCCACCAAAAAGCTGCAGATCCACGCTTGGGCCAGATGGTCACTCCAGCTCGTGGGAATACAGTCGCGCCACCCGCCTCCACATCAGATAACTGCAACGAAATACTTATATGTGAACCACTTGTGAGCAACCCACACTCGAACTTTTCTAATATTTGTCAGAAAATGAACACCAAGATAGAATGATACGCCCCGCGTCGCCAAATATAAGTCGCCCATTTTTTTGTTGCATTTTATTTCTTAGGTATCCAAGAAGGAATACCTTTTAAGTGATTGCCTGAATATTTTTGTCCTCCATAGTTTTCATTTTTTAACTTGAGAACACCACTTCTGATCAGCTTTAAGCCTTCAGGATGGGTTTTCCGACTTAGGAGGTTGTGGCTGTTTACTGCGTGTGCCGGTGCCACTGTAAGTGCCAATTTTACGGTTAAAATAAAAACAGCTAGGTATTTCAAAGCATTAGGAAAATTATTTAATAATGTTACTATGTATAGTATATTTGTATATATTAATCTATTTTCTACTATTATATTACAAGTAAGGGGAAGTGCTAAACCCGAAAATATACATCGCCAGGAGACTGGGAGGCATTTAAGTTCAATCCGAGGAAGGGCGGGATAGCTGCAGTTCCTCAGATCAAAAACACCAGCATCAAGGCACCCTCACCCTCAAGGGTCAGATTACTACTTACGTAAACCATGAAAGTGGCAAAGCGGTCTCCCATGAAGCGTTCCCAAGCAGTGTAAACGGAGGGGTCTGGGTTCGTCATGAGGTGGTCCGTGTGGGTCACGTATAACCCACCAATCCCATAGTTGGCAACCTGTAAACAGGGTGAACTGGTATGGTGATACCATCAAGTCTTAGCTGAAGAAACACGAATGCACTGATCAAAACATTAGGGAAACGTTTCACCATGAGTGGCTTCTTCAGTCCCAATGAAGAAGCTACTGTGGCAAAACGTTCTCTTAATATGTGTATACGTGTCTTTTACTTACAATCTGCAGACAGTACAGATAGAAAAACAAACAAAATAGAGATAGTGTATCACTCATCTTGCCAGTCTGTAATTAATGTCCAGGCTCACACGGATGACTAACTCATCCACAAGGACATGGAAAGGCATCTTACTTACGGATGTTTGGCAAGAAATTACATACAAAACGCATCACAAGAAAATTCGTGTCGGAGGAGAGAAGAGCAACAGTGTACACACCTGGTAATCCTCGCCTGCTGAGAGTCTGAGGGCGTGGAGTCCCGTCGTCATCTCAATCTTCTTCGTCAAGTTTACCATCAGGTCATCAGCCTCGTCGATCTCTCGCAACCACGCGCTGCAATAAGTTTATTTAGATACAGGTACACATAGGTACAATTATCATACCTAGTAACATGTGTAAATTAGCTAAGATAACCCAAAAAGTCAGAGACATGTACAAAATTCAAGGTGTCTTTGCCACTTGATCAAGTCCTCTCCCTTCAAAGCTTTATCTTTCAGAATAAAGATGCACTGCTACATATTTTTTTTACAGAGATTTCACTTTTAAAACATTATACTGTATACAGTACTTTAGCTCATAGTGAATGAATGACGATCGTAACATGAAACATTTACGAAGATTTTTACTTTACTGTAAAAAATTTCCTTTAATAGATTTTTCATAATTGACCTTAATAAAGAGTCCCTTAATGTCCAATGTGACGTTCCTCCATGAGCCTTCACCTAATACACTACATTTATCCATCCATTTCCGAGATCTGTCATATGTCCTGTGGTTCAGTGTGCCCTGCCTGATGCTTGTCTTTCCCAGTGGCAGGTTTATACTCACTTTTTGCTAGTCCTGATCATGCTGGTGATGAATTCACCGTCAGGACCTCGATGACGGGATGTGGCGAGCTGCGGTATAACAAAGTTGATCACATATATGAAATAAAGACTGAGGGGAAAAAAATCATATTTAGTGCATGAATGTTTATACACGTATTAGGATGACTGTCTGGTTCCTTGTAGGAACGTGTAGGTCTATGTCAGCAGAAGCTATGAGTATTTTTTCTTCTGGTTCACATTACCTTGGGTCAGTCCCCACTCGACCCTCGACATTGTTTTTAATATTTTATATGCTTTGCTTATATTTGTGGTTATCAGCACTGGTTTCACTACTGTTCATTTGAACATAACCTGCTGTCACTCATTTCTTCAGGGCTTGCAGCCGGTATTTGCATCAAAGTGTCTTTTCTGAAAACCTATCTTTTTTTTTCTGGAAACTTATCTGGTTTTCCTCTTTACTCACAGATTTGATTTGGGTCACGCTCACATATGCCTGCTGTATATCCAAGCCCCTTGCACACAAAACCTCTTTGACCCACTCCTTCCATCCTTTCCTAGGACGATCCCTACTCCTCTTCCCCTCCACTAAGTAATCCTATTTTACTCCATCTTCTATAAATGACCAAACCACCTCAACAACCCCGCCTCAGCCCTCTGAATAATACTTTTAGTAACTCTTCGCCTCCTAATTTCCACACTACGAATTCTCTGCATAATATTTATACCACACATTGCCCTTAGACACGACATCTTCACTACCTCCAGCCTCCTTCTTGCTGCAGCATTTACAACCCATGCTTCACACTCATATAAGAGTGTTGGTACCACTATACTCATAAAATTACTGCATGCATAATTTGTAAGTTTTCGTATCTTTTTTTTCCAGTGAAACGTTAATAATTATGAAGTGAAATAAATATTTTAAGACCATTTCTCCTACAAAATTCATCACTTCTTGCAATTGAACATTTCACAACAGAATAATTCATCAGGTGATGAACTAGCACAAACAAAAAGAGTTGTTAAATTGATAACACTAAACACAGCTGAGCGGTTGATAAAGGTAAACAAATGATATTAGTAAACTGTGACGGTAAGTCAACTGAAGTGAACAGACAAGTGACAGATGTAAGCACAAAGGTATACCTTGGGTTTGGCTCGCTCAATGATGGCGTCAGTTTGATGTGGGTTGAGGAAGTCATGGAAGACGACAATATAGGGGTCCAGTGACATCTCCTCCAGCAGCAGTGGCATCAGTGTAAAGTAGCCGTGGTTATGGAGGCGACCGTGGGTGTGAGCCACTAAGCGACACACTAGAGAAGTCTCCACCTCCACTGCCTGTGAAAAGTCACACGAAGACTATTTAGAAAGGTTATATTCCAAACTCACCTTCTCGCACTAACTTAATCAACTTGCTCGAAATGCTCTGCATAACTATTGGCTTTCTGCATGCACAATCAAATGTCGCCTCTCTCTGAACAAACACTGCATCACGTGGAAATAAATCTTTGTCTTTGTCTTCACACATTCTCACTCACAGCCTCACCCATAAATTCACACCCACACAGACTACAGACACAATATAGACTAGGAGACAGACTTCAAATCTCAAAAAAAAATGATTTAATGATAAGCGTAGCACAAAGCACATCACCAGAGGTGCACATCAACCTAATAATGACAGTAGCGTACGACCTTCTGGCATACTTACGAACGACAGTCATCTACCTCAACAACAAGTATTTCAAAAACCTATATACAACATATGTTACACCCATCTAAGTAATAACCCACAGGGAGACAGAAACACTGAAAATAAAGCGACCCCTAAATGGAGTCCTCTTCAGCAGATACGCAGTGAGATAGGAACAGATGGCAAAATCTGGACGAAGTGGCACTAGTCCATACACTGTTTTACAGACAGGTATAACAGGGCCTATGAGATCGGAAATAGTGTGCGCCCAATTGTGAGTAGAAGAGAAACATGTCCAGGAGCAGTTACTCAACCCCAGTAGACACAAAGAACCTTTGCCGTGCTAAGGACGATTTGTATGACAATCCCAGTATTTCCACCAGGAAATGAGATAAACTATATTATCCCATTACTCAGTCTTCCAGTCGGGAGAGAGATTTTTTAGTTCATGAAAAGCGCTAAACCCGTGTGACTCATTCAGCATAAGGAGGGGTGGATATTCGGTTCTCTCTCCTTCCGTTAATCGTAAAAGACTATTCTTGCAAAACCCCCGACACACTTATTCTAAGACAGCCTTAACACTGACCCTGAGAAATGGCCCCAGTACACACAGCCCCTAACACCCATGTGTCTTATTCATCTACAACTAGATGAGTACATGTGAGTACATTCATCGTGCATATCTGTAGTATACCTAAAGGGTACGAGACACTGAGCTCACAGACACTCAACTTACTCTGAGTCTCTGGCCACGACACAGCCTGGAGAAGTGTTCCCTCTCCTCCTCCTCACTCTGCTGCTGGTACAGCTTGGGTTGGAACCTCTGGTTGGAGACCTCTCGGTATTTGTGCTTGCTGGCCAGCTCTTCATCCACGGGAACCCACTTGGTTTGCCAGTCCAGTCCGCGGGGACCACGCGTCTCCAGCACGTCATCGTGCTGAGGGGATTAGTAAATCTTAAAACGGCCTGGAAGATATGTCTTCCTATTATAATCTTGTGATTATTAATAGTCTTTCTCTTATAAAAATAGTTTTATAAGTTCTAAAGTTATAAAAGTCGGGTAGTTTTTACAGAATACCTTCTTTAAATAGTCTGGTGGTTGATAAGTATTCCTGTTATAAATAGTCTGGTAGCTGATGAGTGTTCCTGTTATAAGCAGTCTTTGTATATTAAGAGCAATGTCATGGTACACAAGTGAGGCATCAATATCTGTACAACGTATGATGTACATTACATACATAAGGAGTGTTATAGACTATGCCATTCATATACTCTCGACTCTTCTTAAAACAAGAATAAAAAACTTGATCAAGTTCAGTATCAAGCTATGAAAATAATTCTAAGCTGAGGTCGAAATGCCAAACATTTTAACCTAAGGATTGGGTTGAACGTACCGTCTAACCATGAAAGAGTACGACAGATGAATGAAAGCGGTATAACACTGACACGTTGATGAGTAAGATACATGGTGCAACAATTGGGTATCTTACACATGTGTCTTACTCATCAACGACAGTTTAATATTATTTCTGCCGCTGAACTGTTAAAGAATAATAGAAACAATATTCCTACTAAAGCTCATGTCACTGTTAAAGTAGTGATACCTATATACTGAAACAGCCATGGATAAGTTGACATAGATAATGACGTATCAACTAGTACATATTAGGGCTGTAATGTGTTGTGTTCACTCCCAAGATGAGTGACACTGAGAAGTAAATTCGCCCCTCGAGGCAAAATCTAAATAAAAATGCATACCCAACCACAAATACATTCACTCAGAAACACACTTAAAAACACTCACTTACAAAAACACACTTGTTACCTACAACTTTAATAGCTGACTTCAAGAAAGGCTCAATTTCATCTCTGGGCGCTGAGGTGTCCTCTTCATCACTGGCTCTTTCAAGGGCTGCCTCAAACCACTCTATTGCCTTATCATAATAACCCTTATTGAGAGCGTGTTTGCCTAGGAACAAACAATCCCTTGCATTGAGCGGCTTGCTGCTGTGGAACTCTGGGGATGAGAAGGTACAGTTCTGGCATTAGAGACGCTTGTAATGCTCTTATGAAAATTACTGTAATCGGGGGAAAGCCTCATTAATTTTATAGCATCTGAAAAAAAGTAAACATCTGACTACTTCTTCTGATCTACTATAGAGCATTTCCTGTTATGCCTGCCTGCTCAAGTTTGTGTCCCATTCTCTTGTGATGTACAGTGTCAAATGTTTCCCTGCAGTCCAAGAACATGCAAAACCCATTCTCTCTCTCACCTCACTTCTGTTAATTCGTCATAGAGCTCCAGCAAATTTGTGGGCAAGATTTGCCATCTCTAAACCTGTGTTGGTTGCTATTTATTAAACAACTTTTCTCCAGGTGCTCCACTACGCTTCTTCCGATTATGTTCTCCATTAACTCATATAGTATGTATTTCAATGATGCTGTCCTGTAGTTTTACTTTTCCTCTCTGCCTCCTTCCTTTAATTTTTATACCAAATTTGCTGTCTTCAAGATCTTTGGCAATTGCCCCGTATACTTTAACTTATTGTATATTTTAGTGGTTTGGACAGTGCCTCTGAATCTCGTGGCAGAATAAATGATGACACGTTATCAGATCCTATTGCTTTTGATGCATCCAGCTCTCTTAGAAGTAAGTGTAGGTGAAGAGGGAGGTACATACAGAGATGTGAGAATGGAGGAACAAACAGAGGGGTGAAGAACATACAGAGAAGCAGCACTTACCGTTAGAGGTGGGTCCGGTGCCAGTGAAGGTTCCAGCAGGTAAAGTGGTCATGTTGAGATTGTATGTATCCTGCAGGCGGACCAGAGCTACGGCAGCACCGTGCAGGTCCTCCATCACTGGGAAGGTTGACCTCTCCCGGAACAACGCCACACGCTGTACCAACTCTGGAAAGAAAGTGAGGGTGACACTACCACAATCTGTACCAAATTTAGGGAGAAGAGAGAAGTTGATGGAGGAAGACCACTACACACCACACAAACTCGGGGAGAGAGGGAAGGGAGAGTTATAGGTAAAATACCACACGTTGTACCAGGTCTGATAGCACAAATCTTTCACTTCGAAAAATAAATTGAAAACATATACTCAGCACCTGGGATAAATTCCTGCAGCACTGTAATTTATTAAAAAGATGCAAAATACCACTAGCACGGGCAATGAATATCCTATGCATATGGAGCTTAGATTTATGAAAAAACTCAAAAGCCATAAAATAAATGTAGTCATAGCCTCACTAAACAAAGGTAGCAGAACGATGATAAAATTACAAAAGTAGCACTAACATGACATAGTCTTTGACAGGGCTCCGAGATGTCAACTTACTTATGGAAAAGCCAGAGCTGCACAACCTAAGATAACATGGCTGTACATCATCAGCAAGATCATCAGACTCTCTATTATTATGTCTGCTTATTAAGACTATCGTAGATCAATGCTGCAACACACAACACATACAACCCCCCACACAACACACATACAACCC
The DNA here is from genome assembly GCA_009830355.1 of Cherax destructor. Taxonomy (NCBI): domain Eukaryota; kingdom Metazoa; phylum Arthropoda; class Malacostraca; order Decapoda; family Parastacidae; genus Cherax; species Cherax destructor. The sequence goes on along the minus strand of WNWK01005177.1, from coordinate 75,898 downwards.
CCCACACAACACACATACAACCCCCCACACAACACACATACAACCCCCCACACAACACACATACAACCCCCCACACAACACACATACAACCCCCCACACAACACACATACAACCCCCACACAACACACATACAACCCCACACAACACACATACAACCCCCCACACAACACACATACAACCCCCCACACAACACACATACAAAACCACCCACATACAACCACCCACTCAACATAGCGACATACACAATACAGCAGACACACACATACAAAACCACCCACACAACACAGCCACATACACAACACAATACTCAACCACCCATAGAACACAACCATCCACACAACACAGCCACATACACAACCACCCAAGCCACATACACATCACAACAATCACCCACACAACACAGGCACATATACAATACAGTACAACACACACAAGCACAATACAGGCTAAGGTGTATCGATAAGTGCCTTTGACAACTGGTAATTAACACACAATAACAGTGTCTATTGATACTTTGCCTATCGACACACACACACAAACCCACCACCCAGGCTAATGTCTATCGACAAGGGCAGTTGACAACCGGTAACTACTACTACACACAAAAGAGAGCGCAGACACACCTTGTGTAGCATTAGCATGGAGGGTCATAGCGTTCTCCACGCTCGCCCACTCTATAGTGAGTCGCTTCAGCAATAAGTAGGCGTCGACGGGGTGAGCTACCACCATCCCTCCGGACCCTGAGCCATCTCCGGCGCCTCCTTCAGTGCTCAAGCGATGGTACTCTGACACATACCTATTGGAGAAGTGCTCAATATAAGATCTCGATCGTAGATGTGGATGGTCAGGCCAGGTCCTGCCTCCTGGCACTCCGTATACACACCTCCCATGTCTTACCACCAGTTAAGAGATGATTTTTAATACCGACATGCATGTAAAGCATAGCTGAGCTTTTGGCGCCAGTATACATAAAAAAAGTGATGTTATATCATTTGGAAACATAAATTGGTATATATATTTTAAATCAAATTTGCTATTTAAACTTCATCAGTACAATGATTCGAAATGCTACCGGGTGAAACTTTTTTTCGATAAATATCGAAGCATTACACATGTCTTGCATATACATCACCTCCACTCCCTCTAAAGACATTTTTATTTTTCAAAGGTGTGGACGGGTAAGTCAGTGGAAGACCTCGGACAGATGGTCACAAGGTGCAGTGGTGGGTCATCACAGGACTAAGACCTGCCTGAGTCCAGGTGACATTAACATTGTTTCCTGGCGAATAATACCTGATCTAAACCTAGCGCCTTCATTCCGTAGATACGTCTCTCATGTAATGTTCTTAGTTTGGTTTGCATATAGATTTCTTATTTAGATTCAAATCAAATAAAAAATCATAGTATTACCTAACTGTAAAGCAGACTAGTGGTAATACTATTAATTTTATTAAGATTTACAGAAATTTAACACAAAATACACATTTCCGCAGTTTACCAAATAAATATGTTTATAACTGTTGATTATCTAATATTTACATTATAATACAAATATATCCTTAAATTAAAATCAAAGTGAACGATCACTGTTACTCAGTTTCCCTCCCTCTCTCTTTCTTTATTGCGGTGTTAGTTTTGGTTAGGGTAACTTATATTAACCTTTATTTCGGTCAAATTACCCGAAAATAAAGCAGTTAAAAAGACAGGTGGCTTACGGTAGAAAATGTGGAGGTGGGATTGTCTACTCTAACTGCAACATTCTTATTTCGTCAGCAGACGAAGATACAGTGAACTATAAACAAAAAAAGTGTAAACAGAACTAATCTGCCTGGAGGAGCAATCTGTTGGGAAAACCAAAGTGAAAGGTGGCGAGTTGAAGATGTGCTACACGAACTCCCACGTAGCTGCACTGAAGCAAGAACGCTGAGTAGGTACATGGTTGGGTGTCAAATGAACTTGCCTAGCATGGGCCAGTAAGCCTACCACAGTGATCTATTGTTTTTACGACTGACACAGGAACATGTGTATTTAGTCATTCCTCAGCACAGGTTGCATTACTAACACTCAGGCAGTTATACTAACACTCAGGCTATCACTAACGTTCAGGCTTTCATTAACAATCAGGCTGTTGTATCAACACTCAGACATTCTTAAGAGTATTCAGAACATGTTTACCTTCAGTGACGGGTTGGCAGACATGAACCTAGCCCGCAGCTCTGTAGCCTAGTCCGCAGCTCTGTAGCCTAGCCCGCAGCTCTGTAGCCTAGCCCGCAGCTCTGTAGCCTAGCCCGCAGCTCTGTAGCCTAGCCCGCAGCTATGTAGCCTAGCCCGCAGCTCTGTAGCCTAGCCCGCAGCTCTGTAGCCTAGTCCGCAGCTCTGTAGCCTAGTCCGCAGCTCTGTAGCCTAGGCCGCAGCTCTGTAGCCTAGCCCGCAGCCCTGTAGCCTTGTAGCCTAGTCCGCAGCTCTGTAGCCTAGTCCGCAGCCTTGTAGCCTAGCCCGCAGCTCTGTAGCCTAGCCCGCAGCTCTGTAGCCTAGCCCGCAGCTCTGTAGCCTAGTCCGCAGCCTTGTAGCCTAGCCCGCAGCTCTGTAGCCTAGTCCGCAGCCTTGTAGCCTAGCCCGCAGCTCTGTAGCCTAGCCCGCAGCTCTGTAGCCTAGTCCGCAGCTCTGTAGCCTAGTCCGCAGCTCTGTAGCCTAGGCCGCAGCTCTGTAGCCTAGCCCGCAGCTCTGTAGCCTAGTCCGCAGCCTTGTAGCCTAGTCCGCAGCTCTGTAGCCTAGTCCGCAGCCTTGTAGCCTAGCCCGCAGCTCTGTAGCCTAGCCCGCAGCTCTGTAGCCTAGTCCGCAGCCTTGTAGCCTAGCCCGCAGCTCTGTAGCCTAGCCCGCAGCTCTGCAATGTTTCTTGGAGCTATTTAACCCAGCCTGTATGTATGTAAAAGTGTGGCTCGGCTCAAAGTGTTTTAGCCTGCAATCTTCACTTGATTAAGATGTAAACAGTAATTTTCCAGACGGTTGGCGTTTGTCTTGCTGTAACAAACATTATGACCGGTGCCGCGTTCACCCACATAAATTATTGTGCAACGACCACCGCGACAAGAGCCAACACTGACGAGAATTCAAGTGGTTAACCCCCATAAATAACAAAGCCACAAAGTTTACTTCAACTTCACCAGCCACTTTACCTTAGGCAAGGCCAGCACACCAGCAACCTACTCAGCTGATACATCAACAAAAGGAGAAACTTGTGTAAAGATTCACGTCATGCGTTCAGCTGGTCGCTCACTGGAGAAAGTGTTGTACAGATTATAACGTTCTCCTTTTCATGCTTACACTTGTTTTTCTTCCTACCACTAATTATATAGATATACTGCTTGGTCAACAATACTAGAAGGCCGTGTATTTACGTCGCGAGATGTGAATCTTAATTTATGTGCACTGAGATTATGCTTTAATCCCAATTTCATGGGTTACAGTATCCTTGATTGGTGGTGCTCAGGCGATATGAGGATTACTGAACCTCGTATAGTTAAAAGGCTTCAAGCCTAACAATCCCTCGGGATCAATCCTGGGTGAGTGGAGATGTTGGGCAAAATTCCCTTACACCTGTTCACTTAGCAGTAAATAGGTATTTGGGAATGCCATCCTGAGGGTGGCAGTATAATTTAGATAGGGCTGGGCTTTGAAATGAACAGAGAAAGAATAATAACTCTTAGCCTGTAAATTCGCAGTTTTAGGAAAAAAATGCAGCCTACAAAGTAAATTATGTTTCCCCCCTCTTTAAAACGTAACAATAAATTTCAGAGTCGTATTTTTGAGGATGTTATTCACTTGAGATCTTCAATATGTGTATACAACTTCGATGACAATTTTTTTTTTTTTACTTTTAAGAGTTTCTAGACTTCAGTTTGCGGTCTTCATGTTCTGACAATGACCCTTGACAAGGCCACATAACCTCATTGGTTTTACGAGAGTTTTATCGGTGCTAGAGTTGTATTTATATACTTGTTGGTTAGCTTGAGAGCTCTTATTTGAATATAGCTCAGGATGGCATTTGCTGTCACTCCAGCAGCTGTCTCGGGAAAAGTTCCCAACACTAGAGAGAAGTGACAATTACATTAAATTATAGAGTTCTGCAAAAATATACAGCTTACTCCACTTCTCTCTCCCCTCTTTCTTCTTCCATTCGCCTTTCTCTCTCCCTCTGCCCCCTCTCCTTCCTTTTTTCCTCCCTCTACCCTCTCTCCTTTCCTCTTCATCTGCCCCTCTCCTTTCCTGTTATCTTCCCCGCTCTCTCTAGGGCAGGCAGACAGATGCAGGCAGACAGAGGCAGGCAGACAGAGGCAAGCAGACACACAAGTTAACTTCACAGGTGACATTTTAAACTGATATAAATATGTCTTGCTACTACAACAATTTTTCTAACAACGTTTTTATTTTAAGATTTTTCCCCGAGGGGAGTTTATTGAACAGCGTCATTCATCCTGCCAGTGAAAACAGAAACATTCCATTACAGCCCAGACAGACATGTTATTGTCAGTATCAACTCCATCGTTGCCCTTCAAGGGGCCTTGATCCAAGGAATTGAAGCTAACCCTCATTTTCCTTGAATCAAACCTGGAAAAAAACTCCCATTCTCCCCTCACATTTTCGTTTGTGTTCTACAGTATTTTTTATATTTCTGGATTTTAGACTGAACAAGGCTGACACTGAATCCGAAAATATTTTTTTTTTTTACTTTTTTTTTATTAACTCATCGGTCGTTTCCCACCGTCTTGCCAGAGGCGCTTACACTACAGTTATAAAACTGCAACATTAACACCCCTCCTTCAGAGTGCAGACACTGTACTTCCCATCTCCAGGACTCAAGTCCGGCCTGCCGGACTTGGTCTGGTTCTGAATTAGACTGACCATTCTGCTCGTCCTCTTATAATTCTGAACTTAGTTTGTGGGCATATGCTATACCACCAATAACCCAGGCAAGAAACGGATTTAAAATATTATCTGCCAGATACAGGGATTGTATCCCTGTTCTTACCTCTACTTATTAACTTTCCAGATTCTTATGTTATACAACCTCACGGTCAAATTAAGGGCAACTATTCAGTCTGGGTTGAAGATACAAGATCCTGGATTCTTACAAACGTTTCAACATGTGATAAATTTTTGGTTTCTAACTAGAGCAAAAGCTGATCCAACAACATAATTTCCAGGATCTAGTGATCGGTCGGTGAATATCTAGTGGAGACCTCCATCATAATAAAAAATATAAGAACTTATATACAAAAAAGAAAAACACCTATCGTTCACTCACCGCTTGATAATGTCGACCCTGTGGTTAGCGGCCTCCAGGTACCTTTCCACCATCCTCACGATCTCCGCCTCCAGGCTTAGGAGATCTTCGAGCTTGCTAGTAGCAGAAAACATGTCCTCCCGGGCCTGCGACATAAAGTTCTGGCCGTGTGTGGCTTGCACCAGCAGCGCCGCCGCCGCCAGGAGGACAATGTCAGCCTGTGGGTGATAAATGGTTATATTAATGAAGTGCTAAACCTGTGTGGGTCATTCAGAACAAGGAGTGACGAAGACTGAATCTTCTGTTCACTAATCGCTGCCAGGTCTTTGACCATCAGTTAAATTGAGTTCCTTAGGTCTCCCCTCGCAGTGCATCTCCCCCAGTTTCGACATCAATCTCCTTGCGAACCTTTGGATGTTTTCTAATTTCTTTTCATGCTTGATCAGGTACGAGTTCCACCCTGGTTCCATATACTCCAAGATGGGCCAAACGTACGTTCTGCATAATGTCCTCAGCGAATCGTTGTTCAGGTTCCTGAACAGTTCTTAGGTTAGCTAAGTTGCACGTACTACTAAAATTATAGGAGTGGTGTACTTCTGGTGATCTTGGCGAAATACTACTTAATCTCAATGTAAGGATGAGTGAGTATAATGTTCTGAAGAGGTGGCAGTGGAGGAACTGCCTCAGCTTGAAGGAGGGTGAGGTTTTGTATGTGTCACTCAGGCGTACTGGTGCTTTAGATGGTATACCCGTGTTGGTAACACTAAGACCCTGGCTTATCCAGATACCCCCATACAAACCATCTGACCAGTTGATGACTGAGACACATTTGTGTCACAAGGGTATCTTTATTGAAGAAATGTTTTTCCTGTGCAGGCTTCTTCAGTGGAATTCGGTTATGACTACTACTGGGGAGTTTTAAAAGTGGAGGGTTAATTTCAATGTTCAGTTTTAGCCTTGACTATATGTCTCGACTTGCCCGGAATTCTAACCCATTATCTTTTGCTTGCTAGCCAACCACGCTGACTACTGTTCAAGAGAAGTGATCAATGTGTTTAAAACTTAATTGCTGTTCAAATTATTTTCTTGTTTCATGGGAGGAACACTAAACTTGCATGGGGTCATACACCGCCTTGACGAATGGGAAGCATTCAGAACTGATCTAGGAAAACAGAGGTTAGCTCCAATCCTGGATCAAGGGCCCTTCACCGGCTTTGTACAGTTAACCCTTCAAAGCTCACCAGACGGAAGTAGAGACAGATGATAGATGGTCGAAAAGTGACGGTGATAGATGGTCGAAAAGTGACGGTGATAGATGGTCGAAAAGTGACGGTGATAGATGGTCGAAAAGTGACGGTGATAGATGGTCGAAAAGTGACGGTGATAGATGGTCGAAAAGTGACGGTGATAGATGGTCGAAAAGTGACGGTGATAGATGGTCGAAAAGTGACGGTGAGAGATGGTCGAAAAGTGACGGTGAGAGATGGTCGAAAAGTGACGGTGAGAGATGGTCGAAAAGTGACGGTGATAGATGGTCGAAAAGTGACGGTGATAGATGGTCGAAAAGTGACGGTGATAGATGGTCGAAAAGTGACAGTGATGGTCGAAAAGTGACGGTGATAGATGGTCGAAAAGTGACGGTGATAGATGGTCGAAAAGTGACAGTGATAGATGGTCGAAAGTGACGGTGATGGTGAAAAATAATCACTTTAACCGGTGATGGTGACTACCTGGTTATGGTAAGGGATAGTGACTTGCTGATGGTTCCGGGAATCAAGGTTCCCGCGACCCGGTCTAAGACGAACTCTCTTGATTTATGTAGAGGTCATCAGGTTGCTGGCGCTGGTTGCCAGCAATACAACGTAATCACCACAGCCTGGTTATCAACAAGTGCCTGAAGAATCCTCTAAAGTTCCCTCTTGAAGACAGTTATCAGTCTGTTGATAAGTTTCTTATATTTGAAGATTACAGAAAAACCTTCATGCATACAGTGTTATCTCTTACGAGTAATTATTAACACCTAGGAATTATGTTTGATCAAAGGAAAATAGCACTAATTCCTCTGAACTAGAGCTCATGACAAGCGTTAAGGCACTGCGTTGATGGATTAATTAAGAGTACCTTTTATTCTGCTTCTCACTGGAAGTATTTTGCACCGTCTACCGTGCATCTCATTCTAAGAAATACAGTGTGTAAATTTGGAGGTAACTCCTTTAGTATTTTTCAAGTGTAAATTATGGTACATTTTTCTGCCCTGCGTTCCAAGAAGCACTGTTTAAGTGACCGAGTGTTCCAAATATTCTAGTTGCCTGACTATTTAGGCAGTAAAAGTTCTCTCCTCACTTGCAAGTCTACAATTTCGCCTGTCTTAAAAAGGGTTGTATGAACAATGTTCTAATATACAAGGAACAAGTGACTTAAATTACTTCTGTATTTACGTGGAAGAGGTAAGAGAAAAATTTCCCAGTCAGTTTTGGCATCTTTTTTTTGAAATTGTTATATTTATGAGGAAGTGCTAAACCAAGAGGGGTCACAGTCTTGTTTTAAAGGTTCTTGTTATCCAGTCTATTTTTCTTGCAGTTGTGAGAGTCAACACTTGAGTTCCAGGAGAGTAATATTTCCGCAGAGTTACCCCGAGGCCCCTAGCAATCATTGTCGCTCGATAGAGTGATTTGATGGAGTTGGCACTTTGTTCTACTTTCTAGTTCTTCAAAAATGTCCATAGCCGAGTAGTGGTGATGATTGTGGAAATATTGATTGTTGTAGTGGTGGTGGTTGTGGGTTTATTCTGTGATTATTGTTGTGGTGGTGGTTGTGGAGATATTCTGTAATTGTTGTTATAGTGATGGTTATGGGTTGTGGTTGTAGGGACATTCTGTGATTGCTGTAGTGGTGGTTGGGCTATTGTGATTGTTAATGATGTTGTGGTGGTGGTTTTTGTGGTAGTGGTGATTAATACTGGTGGTTGGGAAAACTATAATTGCCTTTCACACTACACGTTAGATGACTGGAACTGGTGTTGCTACCATCATTGCTTACAACACAACAATGAGCCTCATCAACACCAAAGTAATTCTCTAAACTGTCACGTACATCAAGATAATATTACTATTATTGTTTTTACCACTCCGGCCGTCTCCCAGTTAGATAGAATGATTCAGAAAGGAAACATTCACCATCATTCATTCAATCATTTTCTGGCTAGAAGTCCGCAAACATCATAATTCAACTGATTCAACTAATTGCAATATCCACACCCCTCCATAGTCCAGGCACTGTACTACACACATCCAGGACTCAAGTCCTCCTAAGAGTTTCCCTGAATCCCTTCATGTTACCCTGTTGACACTCCAACAGCACGGCAAATCCTTAAAACCACTCATTTCACTCGCCTTGATCAAAACACGCTGGATTCTTAAGCTCCTACTATTTAATACCTCTTACACACCCTTCACTTCTCCTGGTACAACTACAATTTCTTCCATTCTCTCACTCCAGATTTATACACCCCTCTTGTTCATCCTCTCCAAATACATACACCACCTCAACAACCCTTCCTCCGCCCTCTAAATAATACCTTTCGTAATCCCACACCGTGTCCTAATTTCTATGCTCTGGATTCTCTGCATAATATTCACACCAAACATTGTTCTCAAGCATAACATCTCCACTGCCTTTAGCCGCCTCCTCCCTGCAACTTTTGAAACTCACACCTCGCATTAATATAAATTGCTAATACTATTATACTCGGATACATTCCTCTTTTTGCCTCCATAAATAAACTTCTTTCCACAGATGTTTCAACTCAACACACGTTTTATTCGTCCATTCTCACCTCATCGTTCACTTTCCCCCATATTCCTTCCAGTTTTCCATTCCTTAAACTTCTCGTTACTTTCATCACTTTGCTCTTTCCCTCATTCACTTTTTATTTCCTCATACCCTTTTCATATATTCATGAGAAACAGCTAAACCAGTAAGGGCCATACAGATGTTGTTTAGTATAGGTCAAGCATTGTTTATGTTGAGTTTAGTTGCCACGAGTTATTGCAACAATAAATTTATACTGTATGTATCAATGTATTGACTAAATCTAGTTAAGTATATTAATTTATAGCTTTTGTTGTTTCTATGATGATGAAGATATCTTTGTACATTGCAATTCTCCTGTGTATAGGAGAGGCCACAATGAGAGATGTTAATTCCTTAATAATAGTAACTCCAGTTCCGCTGCAAGGAAACCTTTGAGGCTCACGTAGCTGATGTCTCGCCAGTTCATCATTCTCTGAGTAGGAGTATGCTCCAGTATGCTGTCATGTTAGGTAGTAGAGCAGAGTGGCAGGAACACCAGCCAACCATATGATGGTTGATTGATGGTTGAGAACTAGCGGAGGTGAGCACCGAATGATTGATGACTGAGGTGAGTAAGGGTGTTGATTCACTGATGAGTAGGCAAGGCTGGCTTAAGGTTGAAGAAGAGCTGGCCGAGAGGAAGAGTTGAAGGACCTTACGTGAGTTGACGTCAAGTATAGTGGTCTAACAATCTCTCTTCTCAATCCTCTCAGGAAATCAGACGAGCACACAAACACATTCCTACTACGTCAAGTTACACGCACTAAATTAGCACAGACAAATACATAATATTAATTAAACCTTCAATTACATTATTTAACCAGACAAGACTCTTAAACCTTTGGTAGCAGAAAGACACTTATAGCTAAGAACTACTCAGTAAAGACATTCAGGACGGGGAAGGGGGGGGAGAAAGAGAGGAAGCAAGTCATGATAGTTTCAATCTTTTGATCTTGTAAGGACACCAGTTCGGTTTCCAGGGCTCCTTACAAAATTTATTGTTGTTTTGTTTTATTTACAGAACATCATAGCCGTTTGTTTATTCTGCGCTTTAAACATATACAGTTTCTAATATTATTAATTTACACTGTCATTCTCACCTTGTCGCTGTTATATTACATATCCACTGTCATACTGTAAAAGTATTTATCACAAAGCCTAACTACATTCGAAGTAAAATTTTCACATTTCACAATCCATATCTATAATTCCTTCAGTGTTATTGGACATATGCGTCAGCAAATTTAGACGAAAAGTTAAATATCCCCATCAGTTATGCCAAAAGTGATGATGGGTTCTTAAGCAAGCCTCCCAGTGGCATTTATATAAGGACAGCACTGTCAGAGAGGGAAGAGAAAGCATGTCAGGCATTAAAGGAGAGTTAACGTTAAAATAACAATCTGCATGTTGTCTGACGAGAGATCTATCAAGCGCATCGAAAGGCGTTGGACTGTGAGGGATGACCTGGCAATTCTTGCAGTTGCACAAGGCACCCATCTTTCCATGGTGTGACCAATATGTAGTTACGAGAGAACAGCTTCCCACAACTGACACCGATGCAGTGAGGATGGCCACAGGCTGAAGTGTGGTTTAATTATAAATAGCTTGTTGGTCACTGACTCAAATTATAACGTTACCAGTGATTTCGCAAGTGTTGAGTCAACATTAGGAAATAATATGAGAGGGGCAATATCATTTGGGAGATTTCGGAAGGTCCCAGACATGCAAAGTGCATAGGAAACTGAAAGTCCATTGCCCTGAACACCAAAATAATGTGGTGTATCAAAATACGATTTTTTTTTCTGAGAATATAACAAAACTAAACGTTTCCCCTCAAAAGACAAAGGCACGTGAAAAATGCTGATATGAAAAGACTTGCTGACTACTGAATCGCCCTTCAAATTTACAAAGTCCGCAGGGTGTCCTATCCTAGTATAGGTCTTAAGAGTCATTACCTTACACAGAAGTAATGTCTGAATGCATCTGTAAATAATCAATAGCGAACAAGTAAAAAATAGGGAAACGAGCTTTTGGGAAAGGAGGGAATGGCTATACTTTGGCCATGGGGACTTCCAGTGTCAATTTTTTAAAGAATTATAATATACCACTAGAAGCAGCTCTTAAGAGACAATGTAATGTTTCTGGAAAGTCAACAATCGAAAAAGAGGCAGGGGAATTATATAAGAACAGTAGGACGCGTGCAATATCGAAATCATATACATATATAAATTTCCACAAAAAGCGAAACGAGTCCACTAAAACTTCACCGGATATCAGAAACGTCAGCAGGTTCGATACCGTTTAGATGGATTGAGTTCCGTAACAGTCAACTACTGATCTGCTACAAATATCTTTCAGGGAGTTCACGGCAACTGAAAGTAAGCTTGATGAAGGTGCTCACAGGTTGTCGGTAACTGAGCGGGAAACCAGCAAATGTTTATTTAAGTGATATAATTTTTTTGCATCAAACTGGCAGCGAATATCTACTACACATTCTTTAAGAGGCTAGCGATGAGAAAGGATGGCAGGCAGTAGCACGTCAACGAACTCTGATATGGGAGTCCCCTACCATTTGCAGCCAAAAGTATCACCTTGGGAAGATATATATATATGCAGACAATGCGCACGCCATGCAATACATGGAAGATATATTGACCGTACGAGATCTTGAGCCCATCAGTAAGTTTGTGAAAATCTAATATACCTTCCTCGGTATCTGGCTCAAGTGTAATAAACTCTGTATATGTTTCACTGACATCAATGAGCAGCAGGAGAGAATGGGGAAGTGAGTAGGGAAAGTATGGGGCGTTGCTTATATTAGTGAGTGTGGCAGGATTTCGAGACACGAACAGTCATGGTAGTCGTGGTCGCTTCTGCAAGAGGATTGTATGGTGCGCCCAGTACGTTATGTAGTCATCATTGCCAGCTGTAAGAAACGGAACCAGCTGTATACAGCTGTAAATTTTGGTGACTGTTAGGAACGGAACGGTCTAACTGATCCTAGTCAATACTGACCGTTACGAAAGGAACGTTCTAATTGACCTTAATCAATATAGACAGTTCCGGTCCCATAGGTGTTGAACGATCCCTAATAACACCGTAGCCTATAGTTATCAAAACTCTTTGGATGTAGCTTTCACAGTTTATCCCAATAAAAAATGTTGTCCTTCAATTTTACATTAACCACAAAAAAACATTAACGAAATAAAACTTAGGTTCTAAAAATACAGTCACCATAAACTCATCCTTCACCAAAAATATTTCTCTCTCATGATCTGATGCATCATGCGGGGTGAAGTTTCTCTTATATTCATGTCAAGAAAATAGTTTTTTCTCGGTCAAAGTCATTTAAAGCTGCTAGTCATTATTTGTATTATATTATTATTATTACAATCAAAACTAAGCGTTAAACCCTAAAGTGTCACACAGCTATCTGTATTATAAATGTTAGATATTATTGTTATTATTATTATTAGGTATTTCCGAAGGAGACCTTTTAGTGGTTGCCTGAATTTTTTTTCTTCCTCCAATTTTTCGTTTTTACTTCACTCACAACACGAGGCCTCATCTGACCGGCTTAAAATTTTCAACGGTGTTTGGTAAGTAGGTCAAGATTCTATAATTTTAATGTGGAGGTGCATTATGACCAAAGTTATGGGATCCAATCCTAAGTATCTGGAATGGCTCCGATAACTTCCCAAACCCTCTGTGGCATAGCTTCAAACGTTTAAAGAAAAAAAGTGCCTCATAATTCAACGATGGTGTTGAGTAAAATTCAAGTGTGTAGATGAACATGTTACAGTTGAGTCTGCCTCTTCTGGACTGCTTCAATATTTAATAGTTGATGCATCTTACTACCAGGATAATGCTCATTAAGTTCAGTTTGTGCGCGCGCAAATTTGTCAAAGCACTAATTTTTTTTTTTATTAAACATAACATCGTTGGAATCCGTGTGATAGCTGCAGAATGCCTCTTTTGACCGGCTTCAAATTTTCAGCCCTGATGTGTTTTCCAGAAAGCACGATTCGCGTTGTTAGTGGGCTGCATAAGTTCCAATTTTATTAAATAAATAGTGATAGTGATTTCAATTCAATAACTACAGAATTCTTTGTCTTATGGGCTTCGAAACATTAACCCTAATGTATTCCTTATGTAAGAAGGATGTCACCGTAAAAGTTTAGACTACATGGGAGCGAATTCGAAATTTTAATGAAATTGTTAAAAAACTTGGAATCACTGGATTCAGAGCAATTACTAGAGAATGCCTTTTTTGATAGGCTTCAAACTTTCACTGTTGATGGCCTTTATTAAAAGAAAGCTTAAATTTCAACATTAGTTTTATACATTAGGCAATGAAATCTGAGCTGGGAGACTTTGGTAGGGCAATAAGGATATCGTCAAGAATCCACATACAAGATTCATCAGAAACAGGAGCTTAAAAGGTTTCTTTCGTTCTAGCAGTGGGATTTACAGTTTCTTAAAAATTACCTCTTAGGATGGCCTATTTTACACACGGGATTTTTTTTCTGTAATAACTCCGCAGTGGTTTAAACAGTATGTAGGATACAGACCGAGGATGAGTTCATAGGATTAATACACACATATGCTCACATACTTACATATTATTGCATTCATGGGGAAGCGCTAAACCCGTCGGCGTCTTACAGCTCCTGGGGGAATGGGAGGCATTTAGGTTCGATCCAAGAAAGGGGATGGAAGGTCCAATTCCTTGGATTAAGAGCCCCCTCACATACATTAAGGAACTTCCCTTGATGAGACATTATTTACATTAAACTGGCACAGTACACCTCACAAAGAACTGGATGTTACTGGGTTTGTCGCTGGTGCTGGGTGATTTAGGGTGTACAATGAGGATATCCTCAAGCACTACTGAGTGAAGGAGAGATTCACGCAGCCTCTACAACACTACCATCTGCACCCGTGTGCTGGTGGTGACAGGCAAAACTACTAGCTGTATCGAGGGTGTGTTGGTGGGCGCAGTCAACACTATCTGCTGCTCATGAGTGACTTGTTGATAGTAGCAGCCATATTGATTTCAAGACAAAACCTAAATTGTTTTAATTTCTTAAGAAAACTAATCTCTCGCCGTGCGCACAGCTGCCAATGTTGTTTTTCTTGGGAAAACTTAATTAAGAATCCGGATCCGGAGTTACATCAAGCTGAGTTTCACATGCCAAACTAAGCTAGGAAAAATACCGGGTTAAAGGCACAGAGACAATATGAAAGGCAGAGTAACAACCTCAGTACATCCATGAAGGACTCGATACGGCATAGTCTGTTAGTGGGCCTATAAAGTATATACATATGTTTAAATCAGGAAAAAAGGAAAAAGCTTTAGTTGCTCTTAACAACCCCAACTCCACCAACGAACTCAAAACAATGCTGAGGCGCTCAGCAGAGCTACCACTACTCCAGGGTCACCATCATAGAAGCAGAACACTGTACTCCAATGCGTGCAACGGTAACTAATACACCCCTGACGTAAGGATGGTCGGTGCAACGGGAGCCTGAAGGGATGTGGGAAATCGACTTCTATGCAGACTCCAGGATGGAATGTCTACAGCTATACTGACTCCACCATAGGAAGTTTGCTTGTCGCGCAAGTGCTGCAACAAACCACAAAATCACCTATGCACATAGGAAATTTATATGCAATGTCGCTATTATAAGTCGATCCCAGTGAATGTAATGCAGTCAGGTTGGGTTCAATTCACACAAACTAGGCAAAGAAAAATGCTCTCGTTAGTTATATATAATAATATCAAGTATTATAGGCCCGGATAAATTAGCACAATTATGATGTGCAGATCATCCTATGGTGGTGAACAATGACTGTGAATTATATGAACACTTTAAAGCACTTACGTAAGTTTATTGAGTTTCGCACTAGCTCTCCGAATGATACAACCAGTGCCAAGTCTTACGCAAATACTTGCGTAAGACTAATCAGTCTTAAACCATTTATCATTAATTATTTTAATTCGAACTATGATAACTCTTCACATATATACTTAAATATAAAAAAAATAACTGATGGGTCATACCAGATTTTTATAGTGAGAGAGAAACATACGAATGGTGGAACACTGAAGAAGGCCTACTGGCCCATACTAGGCAAGCCCTTCTCTAGACCAACCATACCCACCCACTTGTTCAACCTTTTCCCAAGAGAGAGAGAGAGCTACGAATGAATACCAGAACAGGGAGAATCACTACAAGAACAACATAGCTGCTGAAGCAAAAGAGCAACACAAGTCTTCTACAGACACCAGGAAATTGTTGATACAGACGATCAAACCGTAGATAATGGAGAGTGTGCTCAAAGAAAATAACAAGCAAGTATGAGAGGCACTCAAAAATCACCAAAACATCATTACACTGAGCAGCGGCAACTGGACGGAGGTAAACCGTAACATGTACGCTGGAAACACCTACCAGTGACAGAAGGTTAAGTCCAGAAGTATCTGGTTAACACGTTAAAGTGATGACACCACATAAGTTAACACGTTAGTGATGACACCATATAAGTTAACATGTTAAGTAAAAGGACACAAATGCAACTAATGTGACATTTTATTGTGGCAACGTTTCGCTCTCCAGGAGCTTTCTCAAGCCGTTACGGCTTGAGAAAGCTCCTGGAGAGCGAAACGTTGCCACAATAAAATGTCACATTAGTTGCATTTGTGTCCTTTTACTTAACATATTGTCGGTAATTCTACCAATATTATTAAGTTAACATGTGTTAGTGATAACACCACTTAACACGTTAAAGTGATGACATCACTTAAGTTAACACGTTTAAGTGATGACATGACTTAGAATCTCACCTTGCCTGCTACAGGAAGGGGTGGTTATGAGTGGGCAAAAAAGGTATCACAATTTTAATAAAATCTGCCATTTGGGACTTACATAGCCCAATAGTAGTGTGATATTTTCTTTCCGCAATTTATACCAGCTCTAAAAGTTTGAAGATGATCAGAAGAGGCTTCATGTCTAAACACATGTGGCTGGATCCCCTGCTGCAGGCCGACACTGATTGGTTATGACATTTTTAACAAGCTTTTGTGGTCCAGGGGGTTCAGCAGGCAGTCTGAAAACAGTTGTCAATGGGTGTTCGTTTGGCAAGCGGTGTGGAAAATACTCTTTACATACTGATGCGAGGATTGATGTTTCCTTCCTGTACTGTAACAGCTGAAAAGCAGTTCATTATTTGCATTATTTCATGCAAAAATGGCTAGTTTTTCTGGATGTTAAAACATAATTCAGCTATGTATCATATAATTTAGTTATGCATCATTCTGATTAATCAAGGCAACCAGAAATCAGTGAAAATAAAAATGAAAATAAAGTTCATTTTCACAAAGAGCTTACAGTAGTTACAGACAGGTACAAGCTATTTTGGAAAGCCAATGATTATGAAGAGCACTTCGGACATAAAAGTGTTTAATATAACTTAAGATAAGCAACAATGGGTGAGTGCTGAACTCGGTGTAAGTTACACCGTCAAGGTTGACTTAAATGAACACATCCTGGGAACACCTCATCGGGCTGCTTGAATGTTTTATTAGGTATAACTCCTGGTGATCACACGAGGGTAATGAAAGCTGCATGTCACTGTACACTAACAATCAAGGATACTTTAATGCATAATGAAAAGATTAAAGTATACTCTAAGTGTATATATATATACACTAGGATAGTAACCTCTCAAAGAGTAGTGGACCCTCGGAAATCGAACACTTCCAACTCGCCCTTTTATGTAAGTTTATTATTGTAAGTGCTTTTATAGGTGTATTTTTGGGAGTCTGAAATGGACTAATCAAATTTGCATCATTCCTT
Source organism: Cherax destructor (assembly GCA_009830355.1). Lineage (NCBI taxonomy): Eukaryota > Metazoa > Arthropoda > Malacostraca > Decapoda > Parastacidae > Cherax > Cherax destructor. The sequence continues at coordinate 58,902 of WNWK01005177.1, read as the reverse complement.
ATGGGAATAAATTAGTTTGGTAACAGCACTTGAACAGCATTCTGGAATTAAGAATGTTCGATTTCCGGGGGTCCACTGTATATATACATGTATGTATCCATTGCTAGTCTGAACATACACATCAAGAGTTAAACTTCACAAAATATATAGTGGTTGTAGCAAGTAGGCTGAAGTGGGTAAATTATCACAATCTTGAATAATGCACAATACATCTGCATGGCCAGACTAACTCAAATGCTGTCTAACACCGATGTAAGGTATTCCTGACCGAAAATTATGCTTAAGAAGGTTGGCAAACAAATTACTATTACAGGTCATGGGGAAACAATAAATCCTTAAGGGCTATACAGAGCCTAAGAGGAGTAGCTCCAATTCCTTGGATCAAGAACGCTTCCTCAGCATCAAAGAACCCCCATGAAGTTAAAAAAAAAGGCATGACAGGTGATGTGACGCTGCCTCAGCCCTGATCAAATCGAAATAAAACAAAATACTAACTTCTTAAAACATTATTTCATATAATTTTTGAAAAGCCCATTGTATGAACAGCGTTTCGGGCGAAACGAGTGGCTAAACTGTATATAATGGCAAAATATTGCAAACTGTCTTCGGGAGTCCATGTGTTCAGATCACAAGAAATACAATATTTTTGTATTAAATACAATAACCATCAGCGTCGGATACTTCTGCAATTTTTAACTATCTTCCTGTCCACTGACTTCAATAATATTTCCAATCTTTAATGTATTACAGCCTCTCAATATATTAAAGCCTCTCTCAGTTTTAGTTTTTCTTACTGCATTAGGTTTTCTTAATGTATTGAAGCCTCACTCAGTGTATTTTAAAACATTTTTCAATGTATTAGTTTCTTAACGTATTAAAAAGCCTCTCTCAACGTACTTAGTAAAGCCTCTCTCAATATATTAAAGCCTTTATTAATGTATTAAACTCTCTCAATGTATTAAATCATTTATTAATACATTAATAATGTAATCTGAATCTAGGAATTTAGTTATGTAAATTCTAATGTATATATCGCGTGATGAATTATGGATTCTTACGATTTAGTGATAAAGGTTTTGTCGTTATTTATTAAATGAGGCTTTATTATATTGAAAGAAGCTTTAAATAACCCCACACATGGGTTGAATGGGAGGCAATTAAGTTTGATCCAAGGAAATGTAAGAGGGGGGTTCCTAGATTCAGAGTATTTTTCACGATTCACGGAATATACTGTCACGTGTATAAAATACACAATACACCTAGTGTAAACAGCAATAATAACACTTACCGTCATTATCCTTGTTTGCTAAGAAGTGTTATGCAGGCAACGTTACAGCTGAAAAGGTGTTAAGTGAGCGACGTTACAGCTAAGAGATGCCACGTGAGCGGTGTTAAGAGTGAGCAATGAGGGGAGAGACAACCTCCCACCTCGAAGGTTCACACGTGACTGAGATTTTGCCTACACCCGCTGCTGTTTAATACACCACTAGGCTCCTCCCTATGTAGGGGAAGGGGGGAAAGAGGATTGGGAGGTGAAGAGAAAAGGGGATGAGTAGGAAAGGGATGGAGGGAAAGTAATTTGAAAGTCCAGCAACAGTAATAAACCACAGTACAGCGGCTAGAACGTTTCACATGTAACCCATACTTTAGACGTTTCAATAATGGTCCAGGACGGACCGAAACGTCGATTAATAAATGAAAGTCAATTACTTGTCATTTTGGTGAAGTGTATGTTACGTGACATTTATAATAATAATAATATTTCTACATGTACAAAGTATACAGGCCTAAATGACATCAGTGACATACTACTATATAGAAAGCCCCCTGGTTATGCAGAGCATTTCGGGCAAATAAGGTTAATTGTGTCCCCAAGATGCGACCCACACCAGTCGGCTAACACCTAGGTACCTATTTTACTGATAGGTGAACACGGACAGCAGGTGCCTTAAGGAAATATATCCTAATATTTCCACCGGTGATCGAACCAAGGACCCCAATGTGTGAGCTGAAATGCGCTAGCAATCGAGCTACGGGACATCTTGAAAGTGCATTGTTTCTTGTGCCGGTCTGTGTGGTCTTGATCTGGTCCCTGCGGTCTTGACCAGGTCTGTGTGGCCTCGACCAGGTTTGTGTAGTCTTGACCTGGTCCCTACAATCTTGACCAGGTCTGTGTGGTCTTGACCTGGTCCCTGCGGTCTTGACCTGGTCCCTGCGGTCTTGACCAGGTCTGTGTGGCCTCGACCAGGTTTGTGTGGTCTTGACCAGGTCTGTGTGGTTTTGACCAGGTCTGTGTAGTCTTGACTAGGTCTGTGTAGTCTTGACCAGGTTTGTGTGGTCTTGCTTAGTCCCTGTGGTCTTGACCACCAAATTTGAATTTCTATCTAAACAAATATGAAACATTTAGTAATAATTTTTTTTCAGTGATCTACCCTTTTATGTTTTCTCACAGGAGAATAATCTGTGCGAGTTTCACTAAGTTCAGTCCATTGGTTTTTATTATATAATGTAAACGGGAGAACAAACCCATATTATTATTATTATAATCAAATCAAATAGAAGCGCTAAACCACAGGGGTCAACAAACCCATAGGCAACCATCGAATACGTTTTTTTTAACAACACTGGATGCATCAGCAGGGGCTGCCACCCATTTCTATATAATATCACAGTGGGAACAAGATCTAGTTATGTTTCCCTCACGCAGGATGGGGATCATACAGTGTGTTTAAATCTATCAGTCTGAGCTGGGAGACTTCAGTAGTGTTAACCTGAGCTGGGAGACTTCAGTAGTGTTAACCTGAGCTGGGAGACTTCAGTAGTGTTAACCTGAGCTGGGAGACTTCAGTAGTGTTAACCTGAGCTGGGAGACTTCAGTAGTGTTAACCTGAGCTGGGAGACTTTAGTAGTGTTAACCTGAGCTGGGAGACTTCAGTAGTGTTAACCTGAGCTGGGAGACTTCAGTAGTGTTAACCTGAGCTGGGAGACTTTAGTAGTGTTAACCTGAGCTGGGAGACTTCAGTAGTGTTAACCTGAGCTGGGAGACTTCAGTAATGCAATGAGCATATCATCAAGCATACTAGCAAGGGTTCATCATCCACGACAACTTGAAAGGTTTCGTTTCAGCATAGCTGGAACTGCCATCTCTCAGGATAGCCTATCATAAACACAGGAAGGAATTTTTATGAGGATACTTCCATCATCCCAGAGCGGGGGCAAGAGAAATTCAACACAGGAGGCAAAGGAAAGAAAAAAGGGTGGAGGAAGAGAAAGATGGATGTTTTAAGACAACCAACCACACACAAACATGTATACATATATAGTACAATAGCAGATTATTAGGTTTCAGTTTATTGGTCAAAACTGTACGGGAATCGCCCACCATTTATCGTCGAAAGACTTTTATCGTACACACACATATACGTATATATATGCACACATACATATATACACACAGGCAAACATATGTACAAGTATACATATATGTATACGTATGAACATAAATACAGTACATATGCACATGTGTGCATTGCCTATGTGTACATACACAGAAAAAAAATGCAAACTTATAAACATGCAAACAGTAATACACACATGCATCTATACATACACACGTACATACGCACACATACATATGCACGCATATACATGCGCATATATACGCACAAGCATACATACGTATATTCATAACCATACATACAATCATACATAAGCCCACAAATGCATATTTTTATATTTGCTGATACCTGATGTATATTTTCGAGGATCAGCGCCCCCCTGCATTATAATTTCACGACCGCCCTGTACTAAACCCTTTGCGTGCTGAGGGATGTAGAGGGAGCTAGGCTTGTAGGATTCGGGGACGCATTTCTGGGGTCGCGCAGCAACCTTAACAAGTCTGATTCTATATACATGTACTACTTGGAAATGACAGAACTTTTAAATCTACAAATTTCCAAAGAAAAGCCAATTAATAATAATAATAATAATAATAATAATATTATTATTATTATTATTACTATATTCATGTGGAGTAGAAGAGCAATCAGGTTTGAGACGAGAAAGTGGAAACTAACTCTAATACCTATGATCAAGAGCCCTTCAACTAGTATAAAGGAACACCTGAAATGTTGCATTTCAGAATTCGTATGAAACACTTTTTGAACCGAACTTTTCGCTCGCTTCAAAACGTTGTCATAATTTACGCTAGAGGTGATTTTTCTCTCTCACTCTGGTGTGGGAGATAATGAGAGACAGGAAGGTTATATCTCACTTAAAAATAACTTAAGCACCTGAAGGAATTTGGAGCAAGTGTGAGATTACATGAGAAATGTTTACCTACTGTTACCTCAGTTACCTTAGGCGAGATGAGGTTAAGTGAAGCGACGTTAAGTGAAGCGACGTTAAGTGAAGCGAGGTTAGGTTTTATTTGGATAGCCTAGGTTAGGTTAGAGTGAGGCTAGGCTAGGTGAGGTAACGCTAGGCTTTATTAGGTTAGGCAATGTGAGGTAAGGTTAGGCTTTATTAGGTTAGGCGAGGTTAGATTAAAGTGAGGTGAGGTAAAGTTAGGTTTATTATGTTAGGTTAAAGCGAAATTTGGTGAGCCTCTTTTTGCGACTGTATTATTTAGTGTGTATATTGTTTAGCGTACTCTCCTATATGTGGTTGCAGGGGTCGAGTCACAGCTCCTGGCCCCTGGCGTGTGCATTGTTTAGTGTGTGTATTGTTTTATGTGCATTTAGTGTATGTATTTATTGTGTGTATTGTTTTGTATGTTTCGTGTGCGTAATGCATTTAGCTCCATAACGTATCAACTTAACTACGTCGTGGTGTAAGCTTATTGGTGAACTGTGGTGACAATGACAGCTGACGTCGTCTCCATTACTGTGTCATAAGTGAGTGTTGTTGATGCTATATTGCACAATGTGATTTAATTAATTTATATGTTCCTGTCAGCCTACAATGTATGTTCCTACTCGTAACCCAGAATAAACCTTTTTTTTTTTTTAGACTTGATAACGCTCTATCGTAAACAGAAATATAGCTTAAAATAGTCTTACGTTTCGTTGTGTCCTCGTTAACCAGTTAATTACACCGTCCCCCCTGCCAGGGAGGGTTAGTGTGCATCTGTGTGTCGTGGGGGAAGTGTGTCACTGACTTTTGGGGAGAAAATACTAGTGATAAGTGCACATTAACGAAATGGCAATGCAAGTGATACCAGTGGTGACACGTACATAGTGTAGGCTATCCCAACACCAGTGAAAAGTCATACTAGTAGTGACAGGTACATATAAGTTGTCCTAACAGCAGTGAAAGTGATAACAGTGGTGATACGTACATATAGGCTCTCGTAACAGCAGTGAAAGTGATAACTGGTGATACGTACATATAGGCTCTCGTAACAGCAGTGAAAGTGATAACTGGTGATACGTACATATAGGCTCTCGTAACAGCAGTGAAAGTTATAACTGGTGATACGTACATATTATAGGCTCTCGTAACAGCAGTGAAAGTGATATCATTGGTGATATAATAGTCTGATCAAACAGCAGTAATAGTGTTACTGGTGGTGTCATATAGATATATATTTTACACCCTGATTAAACAGCAGTGAAATCATAAGTGTTGACATATACAACATTCTATTGTCAGACCAACACGCTAGACAACGTGTAAAATCAACCTAAACTTACCAACGTCATATAAGTGAACACAGACTCGTTGTGTGTGAAAAAACGAAATTTTTTCAATCGTATGATAAAACTTATTACTAAATTGGTCCATTGTTATTTGGTGTTAATCCCATGGGTAAAATGTCAACCTTCTTGACAGTGAAATGCTGATCACATGAAAGAAATGGTTATCAACCCTTAAGTATATTACAATATTTTAAAGTGGAAAGACTGAAAATCTTAGTATTTCTGCAAGTATTTGGTTATTTATAAAATCAGTGTCAATTCAGCACTTTCTTGATCGAAACCCTCCACAATTAATGTGGTTGTGTAGGAAACATGCTCATCTATTGTGGGAATTGTTATTTATCGACATAGCAACCATAAAACAATATTAATAAGACGCCACCTGTCGGAGGTTGGTCGCTGGTGGCTGGTCGCAGCCTGGCCACCATCAATGCACACCTGCACCACCCGACCATCTTTTATTATTTAACAACTTAACCTCATATAACCTAACCTGCCCCTCTCCTAACCTAAGATTACTTACCCTACCCTATCACAACCAACCCTATCCTAACCCAGGATAATAAATATTGACTGGGGAAGTGATTAAATACTGGGTGGTAGCACGTGGGTCAGTGTTGAAGTAGCGACCACTGACCAGCGTTCTAATCATTCATGGCTGCAGTGTTCTTGGTCATTGCTTCACCATTATTAATCTTATTCTTGAAGTGTTATTATGGCTCATATGTTGATGACAACAATTCCTGCAGTAGATAAGAGTGTTTCCAGCACAACCACATCAATTTCGATAAAGACGTAATAATGAATTTGGACCAGAAAATGTTGTCAACATTGACCAAATATTTTAACCAGTGCTTAGGATCTGTGTAAGATTTCGTCGACATGCTACAAGGATTCAGGCTCTACAGTGGTAATGTACTGTTTTATGTAATTCATATTTAAAAAAAAATAATACAAAATCTTGTAAATTTTATAGGATTTTTTGCACTTCTCATTTCGATTGGCGCCAAATGTTGCCGCCTTGCGAGCACGCAAGCGCGCGCGCGCGCGCGCGCACACACACACACACACACACACACACACACACACACACACACACACACACACACACACACACACACACACACACACGGGAACCATACATAGTTTTAAGACAAGGTATGATAAAGCTCATGGAGCAGGGAGAGCAGAGATCCAGTAGCGGACAGCGAAGAGGCGGGGCCAGGAGCTGAATCTCGACCCCTGCAACCACAATTAGGTGAGTACACACATACACAATCTCCCGAGGCGCACATCAACCAAATAACTGCTGCAGCATACGGGCGCCTAGCAAACCTAAGAACATCATTCAGACATAATAAGGAATCGTTTAGGACCCTGTGCACCGTGTACGTTAGGCCTATTTGGAACCCACACCTAGCCAAGAACGTAAGGAAGCGAGAGAAAGTGCAAAGGTTTGCAACAAGACTAGTCCCTGAGCATGCCCCTTGTAGGACATGCCCCCAAGGGGCATGTCTTGACATGCCTGACAGCCTGGTTGATCAGGCCTTGATCCACCGGGAGGCCTGGTCGTGGTCCGGGCAGCGGGGGCGTTGATTTCCGGAATGCCCTCCAGGTAGACACTGGAGGACAGGAGAGATAGGGGGGATATGATAACGACATATAAAATACTGAGAGGAATCAACAAGGTGGACAGACAGGATGTTCCAGAGATGGGACACAGCAACAAGGGGAGACAGTTGGAAGTTGAAGACTCAGATGAATCACAGGTATGTTAGGAAGTATTTTTTCAGTCACAATTGTCAGGAAGTGGAACAGTCTGGGAAGTGATGTAGTGGAGGCAGGATCCATACATAGCTTTAAGAAGATATGATAAAGCTCATGGAGCAGGGAGAGAGTGAATTAGTATCGACCAGTGAAGAGGCGGGGCCAGGAGCTATGAATCGACTCCTGCAACCACATATAGGCGAGTACACACACGAAGCTGAGGACTACTGTTTTTGATGAATCAACACATTTGACGCTTAAATATATAAATATGTACTCGTGGCTTGCTTGGTAGCGGCCTCAGATTGCACATTGAGGGAACGGGGTTCGAGCCTTGAACGAATGGAAACGTTGGGAATGTTGCCTTACACCTGCTGCTCCAGTAGGTACCTGGATGTTAGGTGACTGGTGTGGGTCGCTCCCGGGAAGGAAGGATTAAAGAACCTCAACGAAAATAACAAGAGTCTGATGATATCCTGACGATATCAGATTACCCTGGGTTACTAATCATCTGGGTTAATTAAGCCGAACAAAATCCTTCAGGGAATTAAAACTATAGTCTCCCAGACAAGTTTTCTTAAACTCCACGTTATAGAAAACGAACTTCAATAGGGAATACTTAGATACGAAACATTTTTTTTTTTAATTTTCTTACTGCATGCACAGTTCAGAGGAAATAATCTTTTAATGCAAAATAAAAAACAAAATAGTTGGAACAGCAGTATTTGCATGAAATAAGACTAGCGGGAATATGTGAACGATAACTGTTACTCTAAGATTTATGCATGAAATATGTAATATGCAAATATAAATAAATAAATAAATAAATATCTTTATTTACTACAAGTACATGTACATGGTATACAGGCCTAGCTGACATCAGTGACATACTACTATATAGAAAGTCCCTTGTTATGCTGAGCATTTCGGGCAGATTAGGTCAGTGTCCCAGGATGCGACTCACACCAGTCGACTAACACCCAGGTACCCATTTTACTGATGGGGAACATAGACAACAGGTGTAAAGAAACACGCCCAATGTTTCTGCCCTGGCTGGGAATCGAACCCAGGCCCTCGCCGTGTGAAGCGAGAGCTTTAGCCATTTCACCCGAGGCTCAACCGAATAACTGCTACAGCAAACGTAAGACTGGCAAATTTAAGTTTAGCTTTCAGGAACATAAACAAGGAGGCATTCATGATCACGATGACCCGTGGCCTGGTAGCTCAAGCTCTCGCTTCACACGACGAGGGTCTGGGTTCCATTCCCAGCGAGGGTAGAAACATTGGGCGTGTTTCTTTACACCGGTTGTCTATGTTCACCCATCAGTAAAATGGGAGTTAGTCGACTGGTGTGGGTCGCATCCTGGGACAAAACTGACCTAATTTTCCCGAAATGCTGCAGGCTCTGATCCAACATGAGGCCTGATCATAGACCGGACCGCAGGGGCGTTGACCCCTGGAACTCTCTCCAGGTATACTCCAGGTATAGCAAGCGGCTTTCTATATAGTAGTATGTCACTGACGTCAGCTAGGCCTGTATACCATGTACATGTACTTGTAGTAAATAAAGATATTATTATACACAACAAATATTAGGGCCATCTTGGAACAGGTAGTGCATATTCCAAGATCGCCCTGACATATGTTTCTGGTAAGGCATGTATGAATCAGACATACATAAATCAGGAATGAATATATCAGGCCTAAGATGGGCCTGATATATTCATCTGGTAAAGCATGTAAAGAAGCTGGAAAAAGTGTAAAGGTTTGCAAAGAAATCAGTCCCAGAGCTGAAGGTATGAATTGAGTTGAGGCTAGAGTAGCTAAACCTGACACTAGACGATAGAAGGATCAGAAGTGACATGATTACGACGTACAAAATAATCGAAGAATTGACAGGGTGGACAGGAAGAGTCTGAGAGGCGGGTCTCAGGTTTTAGATGGAAGTTAAAAGCACAGAAGAGTCACATAAATGTTAGGAAATACTAATTATCTTTAGTGTGGTCAGGAAGTGGAACGAACTAGATCTACAGCGAGGAGGTAGAGGTAGAATCCATACATAGCAGTAGTAATAGGTATGATAGGGCTCACTCAGTCAGAAGTAAAGTCAGTATCGCCCAGCAGGAAGGCGGGGACAGGAGCTGAGACTCGACCCTTGCAACGACAGTTAGGCGAGTACTACACCAGTGGGTTGGTGACCGGAGCCACCAACACAAATTGTAGAAGAGTTGAGAGTTCTGTGACAAAAGCATCAGTATATCTAAGGCATCGTGCGAGGCTCCAAGACGAAGCTTTGGTTGTGCTTTAATAAGGTTCTTTGGGGGAAAGTGAGGGATGGTGATTAGGAAAGCAGTAATTTCCCCTGGGTCAGGGAAGTTTCACTGTTGTCTTACTTTACCTAGATCGCGTTTCTGATTCATTCGGAGGTCTGTTTATTTTCACGATCCATTTAGAGGAGTGCTACTCTGTGGTGAAGAAAGTTGGGATTGCATCTGTACAAGGGTTTGGATGGGTTTGTCTGCAGGCTTGGAGTAATCACATGATTCAAAGTCACAACTGCAATTTCAATTACTAGTTCAGATTTTAATATAATAATAATCTTGATTTCTGCAAGTACATGTACAACATCAATCGAGCTACGGGACACGCAGTTACAACCAGATGTATTTCGGTCGCTGCGCGCTGAACGGTATTCCATAACCCTCCAAAACCCTAGTCTCCTGGTCCTCTATAATAGCAACTGGAACAAGGCAGAGTCGACATAAGTTGATAATACTGTTGAATCCTAGATGTATTTCGGTCGCTGTGTGGTAAGAGAAAGGTATTCCTCTATTCCATAACTCCAGCCTCCCTGTATCACAATGCACGCAAAAAGATTAGTGAAGTGCGGGGCACAGGTTTCTAATGCATTTAAATATTAACTTTGAACATTTGATGCAAATCAGATTAGGTATTCACATTGACACTAATATCCACATTTCTTCAAATAGAAATGACAGATTAGGACAGTCACATCTCAAAACTTATTCACACTTTCCTCTAAGAAACACTTGCTTTGAAGACAAAATAAAGAAACATTATCTTGTTATTTCAGAGAGATCAGTATCCTGAAACACACTAGGACACTGTTTGAAGCCACTCACAGTTTGCTTGATCAAATTATCAGTGTTGAAGAGTGAAACCATTTGTACGAGGCCATCAGGAATTAACACAATAATAGTATTTGAATCTCCTCAGTTTCTTAGATAAAAAGGCTAATTGGGACCAACACGTAATAATAATCATAAATAATATTCACATATAAACACATACAAGAACCTTATGGAAACAAAAGTAAGGTTAAAATAGTGATTCTATAATGCTTGTGCTCTTTATTTTCTTTAACACATGTTTACAGTGTTATTACTATCAGTGTAACCTTCCTTTGTTTATATAACTTATTTCTCAGTGCTATTGCTCAGTTGCACTATCTTGCGTTATATAGATTTAATATAAGTTCAGTTCCGCTGAAATACTCTGGAAAAGATGAAGCAACTCAAGGAGATTAACCAGTAAACTGGAGTAGTGTAAATCAAAATACAGCATAGTTGATAATTACTTACTGGGGATGACATAGAATGTTCAGGAGACCGAATGTTTTGTTCAGAATACATACCCACGATTCTTCATCACCATCCTTCTCCCCCTCTTTATCCTCTTTATTTTTATCATAATTTTGTAATATTTGTATGGAAGTTGTATGATTGTAGGGACCATACAGCGCCAGTGAAATTAGAAGTAATGAGGTTTGATAAAAGGATGAAACAAAAAATGGTCGAATTCCTTGGATGACGAGCCCTTTACTAAAAAATTAAAGCAGTGTTTCTCAGCCATTTTTCCAGCTGACCCACCAGTCATTGTAGGTCAGCTGACCGCGGCCTTCCCATCCCCTCTCTCTAATGGTGGCCGCGGCCCACTGTTTGAGAAACACGCCACGAGAGCCTTGGGACTACTCTAGACTTTCTTTAACTTTTGGAAGATAGTCTCTGCCAGGAAGGCGAAACTGGCGACGCCCACGCCTGCGGCCCACAACACAAACACGCCGCCCATCTTCCCCATGCTCAGAGCTTTGCCCTCCTCGTCCCACAAGTCTGCAGGCACGCAGGTAGAGTGAGGTAGATCAACCAGCCTAGTCGACCTTGCCCAGACCAAGCTGTCAAAGTGAGTTATGGTGACACCCCATGATAGCCAAAGCGTGAAGAAATTTAATATTTTTTTTAAATTCGGTTTTGTTTTAACCTTTAGTTCAGTTTATTACAAGTATTTTAATATTTTGTTAGTTTAAGTTAGGTTAATTAATATTTTACGTGGGGTTATGCTAGGGCAATAACACTGCCCGACTAAGTGTAACTTATTTTTATTCAGTTAAGAAATCGTTATTTTTTAGTTAAACTTGATACACTGATCATGAATCTGAGCTGGTTTAGTCTCTTATCATGAAAGTTTATTTTTTTCAAAATTTACGATGAATATTTTGGGTATTTAAAGTTGTAGAACCAAATGGTATATGTTACAATCACAGGCATTATATTAGGCGTAGATATAAAGTGTGGAGTGAGCATGCAATGACAAAAGCTAATCTTTCTTAATATGAATTCACTTGTCACAGTGGTTGTTTTGCACGATTAATAGCAAGCAAAACCTGGTTAAATCTGTGAAACATTGGTGCAAGTTACTGTTTAACACTACTGAGTATTGCTGGTTGACACCAGTCTCTATCACCATCACTGGCTGGCACTCACGTGTTCATAGGTACTTACATATCGTCAAAAAGCGGCTTAACGAGCGAGTTCTTGGGGAACCCAAAACCTCCTATCTCCAGAAACAAGGGTTCAGTACTGGTCTTTAGCCGACACACACGAACGGAACCCACTGCAACCAATACGATAATAATGATAATCGTAGGATATACACACTGAGACAGTAATAATCGTAGGATATACACACTGAGACAGTAATAATCGTAGGATATACACACTGAGACAGTAATAATCGTAGGATATACACACTGAGACAGTAATAATCGTAGGATATACACACTGAGACAGTAATAATCGTAGGATATACACACTGAGACAGTAATAATCGTAGGATATACACACTGAGACAGTAATAATCGTAGGATATACACACTGAGACAGTAATAATCGTAGGATATACACACTGAGACAGTAATAATCGTAGGATATACACACTGAGACAGTAATAATCGTAGGATATACACACTGAGACAGTAATAATCGTAGGATATACACACTGAGACAGCAATAATCGTAGGATATACACACTGAGACAGCAATAATCGTAGGATATACACACTGAGACAGCAATAATCGTAGGATATACACACTGAGACAGTAATAATCGTAGGATATACACACTGAGACAGTAATAATCGTAGGATATACACACTGAGACAGTAATAATCGTAGGATATACACACTGAGACAGTAATAATCGTAGGATATACACACTGAGACAGTAATAATCGTAGGATATACACACTGAGACAGTAATAATCGTGGGATATACTGAGACAGCAATAATCGTAGGATATACACCTGAGACAGTAATAATCGTAGGATATACACACTGAGACAGAATAATCGTAGGATATATCACACTGAGACAGAATAATCGTAGGATATACACACTGAGACAGTAATAATCGTAGGATATATACAGTGAAACAATAATCGTAGGATATATACACTGAGACAATAATAATCGTGGGATATATATACTGAGAGGAGTATTTCTGTGTATATACACTGAGAGTTAACTGTAATCCCTCTGTCAACAATTGTGATGAAAAGGTTACGTGCAGTCATGATGACCCTCGTGTAGTCGATAGGCTTTCAACCTCATTAGCGAACCTAATGATAATGATCATAGGAAAGCGCTAAACCCGTGAAGGTCAAAGTGTAGAGAATGGAAGCTAATTTGCTTTGCTCTAAGAACTCTTAAGGAGATGAACTCTTAATGAAACTAATTTCAAAGAGCTTTTGATTCGGGGAATTGGAGCCACCCCTTCCCTTTCCTCGAATCAGACTTGATTCCCGTCCTCTATCAAGTCATGGCTAGATAAAACTACACAGAGCGAAACGTGACCTAATAAATCTTTACACAAGAGCGAAACGTGACCTAATAAAGCTCTACCCAAAGCTCTATTCAGAGTGAAACTTGATAAAGCGTTACATAGAGAAGCACGACTTGGTAAAACCCCACACAGAGCGAAAGGGACTTGATAAATGTATACACACACAGAAACTTTGTCCCAATGAAATTTCGCCCCTGGGACCTTATATTAAAGTGCTGAAGATCTTAGGACTGAAAAATCTTCACTGAAGGTCTGCGTTCCTCTCTGTTTGCGGTGTTACGAATCTACACTAAATATTTCGTAAACTGGACCAGAGAAAGTTTCACGACTCACCGTGTGTTGTGTAGTGGTCCAGCAGGTAGTCTACGATGACATTGTTCACTGTGCCGTGAGAGAGTGAGAGAGATATTATACACAACAGTATCTCTGTATTCATAGTGTACAGTACCGACAAGTTGATGGATAAGATACATGTGCAATATTTTGCCTGAAATAGATACCCGGGTGTTGCATGTCTGGCTTGTGTGCAAGTTACTGCACACAAGCAACAAATGCTAATATTGTTTGCTGCGTATGTGTGTATCCGTCTTGTATAAGTTGTCATGTACTTGTAGAAATAATAGTCATAATAATAATAATAATTATTATTAAATGCTCTGCATAACTATGGGCTTTCTGCATGCACAACCAAATGTCACCCATCTCTGTACAAACATTGCATCATGTGGAAACAAATCTTTGATTAAAAATCACAACTCATAGCCTTAAGCCAATTAAAAGTAGCTTCACAAATATTATATTAGTCACCCACTGTATATCCTGCAGTAAACAGTGCTAACACTGTATATGATATATTTATACATAAACTCGCCATACACAAGCAACTACGAGGCTGATATTGCAAAAGCATGTAGTTTTTGCTTGGCGCAGTGAACGAGTTGATGTGGGCTGCAAGGTGGTGTTGCATATTCTAATATTGGTCTCACGTACGTGGTGTGTCCTGAGAGACTCCTGACTAGGAAGGATATATTCTGGCTGAGATTCTTGAAAGCTCTTCTCATATTTGCCAATGTTGCAGATGCAACTCACGTCATCCTATGTGGCAGCTACCACTTTAATCTAGTGGTATGGCACGACCGGCTTCCTCTCTCCTCCTGTAGTCAATATGTATCTATTGCATCGTCCACTTTCGTTCTTTTTTTCATTAATTTAGTGGCGTCAGTAAATACTGACATACACGAGTATAAGGTCGTTCATAGTATTACGTTCTTGGTGGGTGTGGGCATGTGGGAGTGGGTGGTGCGGTGTTAGTGAATTGTTGTGGGTCGCATCCTGGGGGACAAGATTAAGCAAAGTTGCCCGAAATGCTGTACCTTATAATCAGGTTTTTCAATATAGTATATCAGTGATGTCAGCTATGTCTGTATCAGTTGTATTATGTACTTGTAGAAATGAAGATTATCATTATCTTTGATTTTAGCTGTTAAGATGTCACAATTAATGATAAAGGTTAAGGTGCAATTGTACTAGTACAAGGTTAATGTACCATGATGATCGTGCTGTACAAGGTTAAATTATTATGCTACTTTGCTGGCACAGAGTAAAATGTTTACAACGAGACATAAGCAAAAGGATGTCTTTATTAGTACGAGGTTTCACCCACATGAGGCTTTATCAAGTACCTGATAAAGCCTCGCTTAGGTGAAACGTCTTACTAATAAGGTCTTCTCTTGCTTTGTGTGTTTTCCACCAGGTATCAGCGACATCATAATTCAACAAGAGTAAGGTACACATTACCTAGGAGAGCCAGGCGCTCTCTGAGGGTGCGGTTAATGTAAACTTCTGGTATACTGAACCCGAGGTGGCTGCGTACCTCAGCTTTCTTGAAGATCCGCTGCTGGTCTGGGATGGGCGAGGTCTGCTGGTAGGGTAGAGAAATGAGTGAGCGAGTTGACAGACAAGCCACATTATTCGTATACTAATAATATTTTCTATTTCTGCCTCTTTACTTCTGTTATTATCTAAATCTTCTAACTCATGCCTGACCATCCTATCTTTGTTTACCCATTGCGATGTGACTCCTCTTATGAAATGCATATCAGTCAACATCGTTATTCAGCAGTGGACATACAAGTTGAATCGTATCTGTTGGATTATTTAGGTATGCCAAAAGGAGCATGGAATTGTAAATATTATAGGAACCATCAAGACAGACTAAATAAACTGTCAGTTGCTCTGAGTAATTCTCCCACCAGTCACTCGAAATGACCAGGACTCGCAACATGGAGGCGACTACTCTTTGTTTCCTTCTCTCTACCCTCGCGCCACCCACCTTCATTTTTTGGTACTGGGAGAAGGCGTCGTTCACGTTGAGTGTGTAACCCATGTGGAGGAGGTCACTCACGGAGTTGGGCACCTTGTCCACACGAGGGATGGACAGGAAGGCCGTGAGGTTACCAGTATACACTGCTACCACCACCATTGCCACCAACCACGTCGCTGTCAGCACCACCCTCCCTGCTGCACTCCCAGGTTGTTGCTTCGAACCTAGTGTGAAATTCTTATACACCACCTGAATAACTAAAGTGATAATGAATTATTTACAAAACCATTGACTTCAGAATAATACTCACGAGTTTACACAGATATATCAGGGTAGTTATGTGTAGTAAAGTCTTTTACTACTTTTTTACAATAGGCAGAGTAAGGGTATTTTTTTGTTTTTCAGAATGCTGGTAATATGACACTATGCATGAAATACTTTGGCATTTCTTGAACATTTGTGAATTGTCAGAATATCATTTTTCTTTATTTGCATTCCATAAGAAATGAACGCAAGATGTGACAAGGTGTGCCCGAAATGCACATGCATGCCTAGTGACTTTCTTTTGTGTTTAACAATATTTTATTACATGTAAATTACGGTTTTTTTTATACTGCACAAGAAAATGAAATGTTTGTTTTGTTTGATAGTTTCTCGGTCAACTCGGTTGACTCCCAGAGGTACCTGCAACCCAGTCTGAGTCTGGCAGTAATAGTACCATCCAAAAGTCTGCTGATTTTGTTGCATGTTTCATAGCCACGTGGATCTTCTTGCAAAATAGAAGGATCGAAGGGACTGACTGGTGTCACTGTCTCAGGTTAATGAACCTCAGTTGTTTTCGTAGTGTCATAAAACTACCAGAAGATTACGCAGAGTTGTAATCTACTTGAAGACATATACGCTTTTGCTAATTCATCATTTTTATCATGACCTTGAGGGCCTAGAAGGGCACAACTGTATTATGAATTAAGCTTGCAATTACAGCTAGATTACGAAATGTCGTTTTGACAGTCTTGCAATGATGAAGGTACCTTGCTACTTTTAACAGCTAGTTTAATATCTTTATTATGCACCCCATACCATTCCTGTGGGCGGTAACAAGAAGGTAAATAACCCAACATTTTGACGGATATTTGTGGAGCTGCTCCGTTTTCTACGATGAACTGTACACACCCAGAACACTGCTACACTGTACACACCCAGAACACTGCTACACTGTACACACCCAGAACACTGCTACACTGTACACACCCAGAACACTGACACACTGTACACACCCAGAACACTGCTACACTGTACACACCCAGAACACTGCTACACTGTACACACCCAGAACACTGCTACACTGTACACACCCAGAACACTGCCACACTGTACACACCCAGAACACTGCCACACTGTACACACCCAGAACACTGCTACACTGTACACACCCAGAACACTGCACACTGTACACACCCAGAACACTGCACACTGTACACACCCAGAACACTGCTACACTGTCACACCCAGAACACTGCTACACTGTCACACCCAGACACTGCTCACTGTACACCCAGAACACTGCTACACTGTACACACCCAGAACACTGCTACACTGTACACACCAGAACACTGCTACACTGTACACACCCAGAACACTGCTACACTGTACACACCAGAACACTGCTACACTGTACACACCCAGAACACTGCTACACTGTACACACCAGAACACTGCTACACTGTACACACCCAGAACACTGCTACACTGTACACACCCAGAACACTGCTACACTGTACACACCCAGAACACTGCTACACTGTACACACCCAGAACACTGCTACACTGTACACACCCAGAACACTGCCACACTGTACACACCCAGAACACTGCTACACTGTACACACCCAGAACACTGCCACACTGTACACACCCAGAACACTGCCACACTGTACACACCCAGAACACTGCTACACTATACACACCCATAACACTGCCACACTGTACACACCCAGAACACTGCTACACTGTACACACCCAGAACACTGCCACACTGTACACACCCAGAACACTGCCACACTGTACACACCCAGAACACTGCCACACTGTACACACCCAGAACACTGCCACACTATACACACCCAGAACACTGCTACACTGTACACACCCAGAACACTGACACACTATACACACACAGAACACTGACACACTATACACACCCAGAACACTGCACACTGTACACACCCAGAACACTGACACACTATACACACCCAGAACACTGATACACTATACACACCCAGAACACTGACACACTATACACACAGAGAACACTACCACACTATACACACCCACAACACTGCCACACTATACACACCCACAACACTGCCACACTATACACACCCACAACACTGCCACACTATACACACCCACAACACTGCCACACTATACACACCCACAACACTGCCACACTATACACACCCACAACACTGCCACACTATACACACCACATACACTATACACCCACAACTGCCACACTATACACACCACAACACTGCACACTGTACACACCCACAACACTGCTACACTTACACACCCACAACACTGCTACACTTACACACCCACAACACTGCCACACTATAACACCCACAACACTGCACACTATACACACCCAACACTGCACACTATACACCCACAACACTGCCACACTATACACACCCACAACACTGCCAGACTATACACACCCACAACACTGCTACACTATACACCCACAACACTGCCACACTATACACACCCACAACACTGCCACACTATACACACCCACAACACTGCCACACTATACACACCCACAACACTGCCACACTATACACACCCACAACACTGCCACACTATACACACCCACAACACTGCAACACTATACACACCCACAACACTGCCACACTATACACACCCACAACACTGCCACACTATACACACCCACAACACTGCTACACTATACACACCCACAACACTGCCACACTATACACACCCACAACACTGCCACACTATACACACCCACAACACTGCCACACTATACACACCCACAACACTGCCACACTATACACACCCACAACACTGCCACACTATACACACCCACAACACTGCCACACTATACACACCCACACACTGCCACACTATACACACCCACAACACTGCCACACTATACACACCCACAACACTGCACACTATACACACCCACAACCTGCTACACTATACACACCCACAACACTGCCGACTATACACACCCACAACGCTGCTACACTATGCACCCACAACACTGCCAGACTATACACACCCACAACACTGTCACACTATACACACCCACAACACTGCCAGACTATACACACCCACAACACTGTCACACTATACACACCCACAACACTGCACACTATACACACCCACACTCGCACACTATACACACCCACACCACTGCCACACTATCACACCCCACCACTGCCACACTATACACACCCACACACTGCCACACTATACACACCCACAACACTGCCACACTATACACACCCACAACCTGCTACACTATACACACCACAACACTGCCTACACACATGCACACCTCACAACACTGTCACACTATACACACCACAACACTGCTACACTATACACACCCACACCACTGCCACACTATACACACCCACAACACTGTCACACTATACACACCCACAACGCTGCTACACTATACACACCCACAACACTGCCACACTATACACACCCACAACACTGCCACACTATACACACCCACAACACTGCACACTATACACACCCACACACTGCCACACTATACACACACACACTTACACTATACCACCACACTACTGACACTATACACCACAACACTGCACACTATACACACCCACAACACTGCTACACTATACACACCCACAACACTGCCACACTATACACACCCACACCACTGCCACACTATACACACCCACAACACTGTCACACTATACACACCCACACACTGCCACACTATACACACCCACACACTGTCACACTATACACACCCACAACCTGCACACTATACACCCACAACACTGCCACACTATACACACCCACAACACTGTCACACTATACACACCCACAACACTGTCACACTATACACACCCACAACGCTGCTACACTATACACACCCACAACACTGCCAGACTATACACACCCACAACGCTGCTACACTATACACACCCACAACTCTGACAGACTATACACACCCACAACACTGCCACACTATACACACCCACAACGCTGCCACACTATACACACCCACAACACTGCCACACTATACACACCCACAACACTGCCACACTATACACACCCACAACACTGTCACACTATACACACCCACAACACTGCCACACTATACACACCCACAACACTGTCACACTATACACACCCACAACACTGCCACACTATACACACCCACAACACTGCCACACTATACACACCCACAACACTGTCACACTATACACACCCACAACACTGTCACACTATACACACCCACAACACTGTCACACTATACACACCCACAACACTGCTACACTATACACACCCACAACACTGTCACACTATACACACCCACAACACTGCTACACTATACACCCACAACACTGCCAGACTATACACACCCACAACACTGCTACACTATACACCCACAACACTGCCACACTATACTCACCCACAACACTGCTACACTATACACCCACAACACTGCCACACTATACACACCCACAACACTGCCACACTATACACACCCACAACACTGCCACACTATACACACCCACAACACTGTCACACTATACACACCCACAACACTGCTACACTATACACCCACAACACTGCCACACTATACTCACCCACAACACTGCTACACTATACACCCACAACACTGCTACACTATACACCCACAACACTGCTACACTATACACCCACAACACTGCTACACTATACACCCACAACACTGCCAGACTATACACACCCACAACACTGCTACACTATACACCCACAACACTGCCACACTATACACACCCACAACACTGTCACACTATACACACCCACAACGCTGCTACACTATACACCCACAACACTGCCACACTATACACACCCACAACACTGCCACACTATACACCCACAACACTGCTACACTATACACACCCACAACACTGCCACACTATGCACACCCACAACGCTGCTACACTATACACCCACAACGCTGCTACACTATACACCCACAACACTGCCACACTATACTCACCACGTCTAACCAGTTTAACTTAGGAGAAGAACCTTGATTCTGGTGAACAGCTGTTTATTCAAGAAATTGGTACTTCCCTCGCCTTCCTTGGACATGATTACTCCAGGGAGTATATGTTAGGTGCTTCTTGACAATTATAATGAATAACTCTCAGATTCCTGCAAGTATGAGACAGTAGTAACGCGAGTGCTAAATAACCTCTGCAACCCAGGTACACTTACTTTTAAAAATGATTGTCTTGAAGGTGGTGGTGAAGGCCACGCAGACGGTGTTTCTGACAGACCTCTTTCTCGCTGTGGAGAGGTGGTGTGGCTGCCCCCGGCCGTGCTCCCTGCTCCAGGTGACTGCTAGCACCGTGGCAGACACCACCACAAGCCCAGTGATCACACACCAAGTCTGCCACAGTAGTAACAAGAGTTTGATGTGCTGGATACTGATAACACAGCAAGAATACTATTCCACCTGTTACTTGATTACACCTAGCCACCCTTTCCTGGAAACCCCTTTATCCACCCATCCCCTGCTGGAACACCACAAACACCCACCCTTACCCCCATGCAGCACGCTTACCAACCGCACTTCCCGGAAACACCCACCGACCCTCTACTGGAAGGGCTCGATACGGGGTATGCTGTCAGTGGCCCTATAAATCCCAACAACAACCCTCTACCGGACCTAACGCCCACACACACCTGGGGAAAAAAAAACCTTCACTATCCCCTGATCTTTCCCTGGGACTACCCACCCTCACGGGACATTTCAATACAAGGACCCCTCACCTGCCACAGGTAGATCTGGAAAAGGAGGAAGGAGTCGTCACGGAGACCAGGAACCTTAGTGACAAACTTAGTGTTGTGGATCCAGTACCACTCTGAAAATTCCATCACTTCTGCTCTGGATGGTAACATTGACATCGTCATTATGACCACGTCCGTCTCCTGCAGTAGCGTGTAAAGAGTGACGATTGACTGACCTGTATTGAGTGTTGAATTCCCTAAGAGTGCATCATTTGCTCTCCTCTTCACAGTTCACCTCATACTTGAACTTCAGAATTTTCTAGGTGGGACTGCTGTATTACGTTATATGAAACTGGATTAGCTATTAAGAATGCTTCATTATTATTTATTATACTACAGGAGTTTATTAGCTTAAGTGTTACGCAATAAAGATTGACCCAGAAACTAATATATAATTTAAGAGTTTCTTTAACACAAATAAACAAGGGAATTATTCAACGATTAAGACACACGTGCAAAAGTTGGATATCTTTATTGTTGAAACGTTTCGCCTACACAGGAGGTTTCTTCAGTAAATACATAGGCAACAGGTATAGGAGTGACTGAGGATGATGTAATCAGTCCATCAGTCTTGGAGAAATAGTATTTGAGGTGGTCAGTCCCTCAGCTGACACGAAGACGGCTCACCGCGCCTTTGTCATATGGGTCTCCCCGCCACAGCGGTGAAAGTGGTATTCCACTTGACCTGCAGAAGACTCGCAGTACCAGCTATATTATAGTTAGGTTCCCTAGCTAGCTGTGACGTCACGAGTCCCGCTCATGTGAGCGCTGGGTCCCAGGCATCTCCCTCACTCCGTCGACAGGCATAGAACCGAACAGGTAGGCTGGGCTATCTTCCCCTCACAGACTCTGTTAATATATAGTTACCAACCGCCTTGTGTGTTTCACTACGACCGTCAATATCTCCAAAGTACCCACACAACACATGAACATAAACTCGTTTCTGTTAATGCGACTTCTCTTTCCTATGTGCGGGTTATTTGTGTATTGTTCCAGTCACGGTATTGTGCCTTTTTATTCTTCATATATGTAGCTACTGTACATGATAGCTAGGGCAATTAAATGGTATATGACTCCACAATCTTCATGATTGCTCATTGTGTTCCATTAATGACATTAGTTGCAACATTTTCAGTGTAGGGGGTGACCTGACTTATGAGTTGGACTTCCACGCTTCCACATTTACCCCCTTCCAGAAAAAAGAAGATACAGTATCACAGCTTATGAAGCTGTGGGAGACAGACAAGGCCAGTGCATGTACTTCTAGTCCACGAGGATGCCACTGACTTGCAGATGTGTGAAATTATTTTTGGTGCTAGAGGCCATTTACATGTTTGCAGGGACGTGGGGATGTAGTTACACGTAGGGAGGAAGTGCTGATAAAGTGACATTGATCGGACACTTTAATAGAGATAATATACTAATAATAAAATAACAGATCAATAACAACACTGCGACTAGCCGAGGATTCGAACCCATGTTGTTTTAGACCGCCTCATGGTGAGCGAAAATTCCACGACGCTCTAACCCACGGGACCATACAATCCTACAAGAATTACGCACCCAGCAGAGCTAGGTGTTGTACCGTGATCCGAGGACATTCGATGGTGTGGGTGCTTCAGAGCTAATTTCATCCTCCTCTCCGTTTGGTGTACTAGCCTCCACGAGCAGTATATTATTGTAACCCCGTGGGTTAGAGCGTCGTGGAATTTTCGCTCACCATGTGGCGGGCTAAAACAACATGGGTTTGAATCCTCGGCTTGTCGCAGTGTTGTTATTGATTAAATACCACTTGTTCGTGGTTACAATAAAAATAACAGATGTGGAAAGCGTCTTATGCTGATGACCAACCCTCGAGTACATAGCACCTATTTGGAGCCCTCACCTGATCATAAGAATATAAGAAAGGACGAACACTGCAACAGGCCTGTTGGCCCATACTAGGCAAGTTCTTCATAAATCCATCCCACTAACAGAATATTTGCCTAACCCATTTTCAACGCTACACAAGCAATAAGCTTTGATAAATCTATTTACTCATGTGCAAGTCCCACTCAAATCCAACCCCTCACTCATGTATCCGTCCAACCTAAATTTGAAAATACTCAGGGTTTTAGCATCAATAAGCCCTACTAAGCAGACTGTTCCACTCATCGTCTACCCTATTTACAAACCAATACATTCCTATATCCTTTCTAAATCTAAACTTATCTAATTTGTATCCATGAATATGAAAAACCAAGAAAAGGCCTAAAGACAGGCATTAAAACACTACGAAACTGGGCACAAACCCTGCTAGCCAGAGCGTCCACATTGTCCTGGGTTGATGGATGTGTTGTGATCCTGGGCACGAAGTTCACCTTCTTCATGATGTTTGTCAGTAGCCTACCCAGATACCCCTTCAGCACCTGCTTCCCGCCCTCCTCCTCCACAGTGATCTCGTTGTTTGCCTAGTGATACAAATATAAACACAATGCTCACACATATGCGCACAAGCGTAAACATGTGACAAGTATTGTACAAATATTGAAAAAAAACATTTCAGAAAAGTTGGTTACAGGCTTGAAGAACAACCCACTACCTGGTGCACAGTGGAGTTTCTGGCTGCAAATTCATGTACATTAAATATATCAAGTTAATAACAGTCGCTGAAATGCCTAAAAAAAAAAATGGATTGTATTAATCTAGATATTAAAAAAAAAAAAAGAGTTTTCCATGAAAAGCTCATTTGAAAACTGCAAAATACAGGATGAATAAAAGAGAGATTATTACAGTGGATGAGACTCGTTTTTTTTGTCTGAGAGGAAATGTCCTAGCGGGAAGATGTCACACGAGGGGTGCCACAAGGATCTGTACTTGCTCCGCTAATGTTTTTAATTAAGGTCAGTGTTTTACCAGAAGGTATAAGAACCACATGATAACCACACACACAGTTATGAAAGCACGTGATAAAATAGATAACGAAGATTTCTTAGTATCTACGACAGGGATAATAAGCAGCAGCAGTCGTAAACTGAGGAAGAAGGTGAGGCGAAGTACCTGGGTATATTTAGTGTACCTGTCAGTACCTGGGTATATTTAGTGTACCTGTCAGTACCTGGGTATATTTAGTGTACCTGTCAGTACCTGGGTATATTTAGTGTACCTGTCAGTACCTGGGTATATTTAGTGTACCTGTCAGTACCTGGGTATATTTAGTGTACCTGTCAGTACCTGGGTATATTTAGTGTACCTGTCAGTACCTGGGTATATTTAGTGTACCTGTCAGTACCTGGGTATATTTAGTGTACCTGTCAGTACCTGGGTATATTTAGTGTACCTGTCAGTACCTGGGTATATTTAGTGTACCTGTCAGTACCTGGGTATATTTAGTGTACCTGTCAGTACCTGGGTATATTTAGTGTACCTGTCAGTACCTGGGTATATTTAGTGTACCTGTCAGTACCTGGGTATATTTAGTGTACCTGTCAGTACCTGGGTATATTTAGTGTACCTGTCAGTACCTGGGTATATTTAGTGTACCTGTCAGTACCTGGGTATATTTAGTGTACCTGTCAGTACCTGGGTATATTTAGTGTACCTGTCAGTACCTGGGTATATTAGAGTACCTGTCAGTACCTGGTATTTAGTGTACCTGTCAGTACCTGGGTATATTTAGTGTACCTGTCAGTACCTGGGTATATTTAGTGTACCTGTCAGTACCTGGGTATATTTAGTGTACCTGTCAGTACCTGGGTATATTTAGTGTACCTGTCAGTACCTGGGTATATTTAGTGTACCTGTCAGTACCTGGGTATATTTAGTGTACCTGTCAGTACCTGGGTATATTTAGTGTACCTGTCAGTACCTGGGTATATTTAGTGTACCTGTCAGTACCTGGGTATATTTAGTGTACCTGTCAGTACCTGGGTATATTTAGTGTACATTTATACCTCAGTACCTGGTTATATCTTATAAACCTGTCAGCACTGGGGTATATATGTATATATATATATATATACATTACTGGACCACTCCTTGCCCGTAGAGTGGTTCAGGCTCGATCCTTCGGTACTGGAATACAAGACACAGCCAGGCTCAATTCCCTTGGATCAAAAGCCCTTACCGCAGGGATGGAGACGTTGAGGGATGCTCCGCTTAGGGTTTTGATGGGGGGGAGGAGGTGGTGGGAGCGCAGGTGGAAACGTCCACTGCGCCAGCATCCAACACTGCGCACCACCTGCCTTGAACTCTCCACCAGCTGCGCCGCCTTCAGCAGACCTGCGCACCGGCCTGCCTCCGCCTGCGCCTGCCGCAGAAGACAGAAATAAATGAAAAATGCATTACGCTTCAGTCTATCCACGTCCATCAAGTTGGTCTGTCCTAGTCCATCAAGTTAGTCCATCTTGGTCTATCAAGTTGGTCTGTCCTAGTCCATCAAGTTAGTCCATCTTGGTCCATCAAGTTGGTCTGTCCTAGTCCATCAAGTTAGTCCATCTTGGTCCATCAAGTTAGTCCATTTTGGTCCATCAAGTTGGTCTGTCCTAGTCCATCTTGGTCCATCAAGTTGGTCCGTCCTAGTCCAAGTTTATCCATCAAGTTGGTTCCTACTGGTCCATCAAGTTGGTCTGTCTTGGTCCATCAAGTTGGTCTGTCTTGGTCCATCAAGCTGGTCCGTCCTGGTTCATCAAGTTGGTCTGTCCTAGTTTACCAAGTTGGTTTATCCTAGTCCGTCCTGGTCCATCAAGTTGGTCCATCCTTTTTCTTTAACTGTGGTAGCCACGGTATAATGGTAGCCACGGTATAGTGGTAGCCACGGTATTGTGGTAGCCACGGTATTGTGGTAGCCACGGTATTGTGGTAGCCACGGTATTGTGGTAGCCACGGTATTGTGGTAGCCACGGTATTGTGGTAGCCACGGTATTGTGGTAGCCACGGTATTGTGGTAGCCACGGTATTGTGGTAGCCACGGTATTGTGGTAGCCACGGTATTGTGGTAGCCACGGTATTGTGGTAGCCACGGTATTGTGGTAGCCACGGTATTGTGGTAGCCACGGTATTGTGGTAGCCACGGTATTGTGGTAGCCACGGTATTGTGGTAGCCACGGTATTGTGGTAGCCACGGTATTGTGGTAGCCACGGTATTGTGGTAGCCACGGTATTGTGGTAGCCACGGTATTGTGGTAGCCACGGTATAGTGGTAGCCACGGTATAGTGGTAGCCACGGTATTGTGTTAGCCACGGTATTGTGTTAGCCACGGTATTGTGTTAGCCACGGTATTGTGTTAGCCACGGTATTGTGTTAGCCACGGTATTGTGTTAGCCACGTGTATGAAGTGTTAGCCATCGGTATTGTGTTAGCCACGGTATTGTGTTAGCCACGGTATTGTGTTAGCCACGGTATTGTGTTAGCCACGGTATTGTGTTAGCCACGGTATTGTGTTAGCCACGGTATTGTGTTAGCCACGGTATTGTGTTAGCCACGGTATTGTGTTAGCCACGGTATTGTGTTAGCCACGGTATTGTGTTAGCCACGGTATTGTGTTAGCCACGGTATTGTGTTAGCCACGGTATTGTGTTAGCCACGGTATTGTTAGCCACGGTATTGTGTTAGCCACGGTACTGTGAATTGTATTAATTTTTTTTAGCACAATTGGGAATGAAGGCTGGAGAGGGGGAGGGAGGGGATGTTACCTGGGGTGTCTCCTGGAGGAGTAGGAGGCGGAGGGCGAGGGGAAGACTTGAGGAGAGGTGGTTGAAGCTCAGCTCCCCGCTCACAGGAGCCACTACCACCGTGTCTCTCTGTGGAGAAGACACTAGTGACATCAAGGTTATTTACTCTCTCTCTCTCTGATCTTAGTCAAGTCATGAAGCAACATTCAAACATCACAATATATTTCTGGGTTATTCACCTTCCTCTAACACTCATCTTTCTACTCACCGGTCCAAACACTCCTCGTGACGCTAGCTGAAAATAATACACAATTAATTAGTGTATAGAACACGAACACCATAGTAATTATATAAATTGTGTGTGTGTATAAAACAACTATAGACTGAGTCGAGTGATAGTTCTAGGGCTTTCGTGTTGCAATCAGCACATCAAGAGCTTTTAATGTTGCAGAAATGAGTAGGAAGTCTTAAGTAGAATCGTTCATGGGAACGATTCCAGCTCTAATCGTTCCCATGAATGAATCTACTTGGACTTCTTATTCATGCAACATTGCAAACTCTTGATGTGCTGATTGGGATACGAAAGGCCTAGAGCTATCATTCAATTCCCCCTTTGGTTGTTTTGCATCCTGTATTGCTTGTTCGCTATTATTGGACGCGCGCACACACAAGGGGACACAGTTGGAAGTTGAAGACTCAGATGAATCACAGGGATGTTAGGAAGTATTTCTTCAGTCACAGAGTGGTAAGGAAGTGGAATAGTTTGGGAAGCGATGTAGTGGAGGCAGGATCCATTCATAGCTTTAAGAAGAGGTATGATAAAGCTCATGGCGCAGGGAGAGTGACCCAGTAGCGGCCAGTGAAGAGGCGGGGCCAGGAGCTATGACTCGACCCCTGCAACCACAACTAGGTGAGTACACACACACAATGGCTTGTTGTGAGAACATTATTTCTGACATGTAGATTGTCACTAGAAGGCTGGAGAGACTCGCCTGTAGAACTGACTGAAGCGCCCAGCTAGCAGGACCCAGCACTAGCACCACCGTCTGCTGTCTGGGAAGCTCCACACGCTCATACAAGAACCTCCAGTTCACGCTTGGGAAGAATACCTCCCCTGAGACGCCATCGTCACCCGCTACGCCCCTGGGCGGCCCCAACGGGATGTTGACGCTGGATGATGAGTTGGTCCATTCTGTCAGGAAATTTGGCAAGTTCTGTAAGTAAATTAAAATTTCTGGAAAATGCTTGAAAACCCTGTTTTAAATTCACGAGAAAGTGCCAAACCCGTAAGTGTTATATAATTGAGAATGAAGTGAAAAGTTGGCAATCATGTCTGATCCGAGGAAAGGGAGGATGCCTCCAATATCTAGGATCAAGAACCAATTAGTGGGTACAACAAGCTCGTCTCTCTCTCACTATAAATAAACGGAGGATCGAACCCCCAGCGTGTTACACCCTCACGGGTTTAACGCTTCCCATACAGTATAAAAATCAAGAGCTCTTCACCAGTCAGAAAAAAAAAACTCCCACAATGTGAAAAATATTAGAAAAAAAAAATTGTCTTCCATCGTTTATCTTATTCTTACGTCACATTATTCTTTATCTCAATATTCATCTTTTTTTTTCGTCTCATTCTTCCTCTCATCTGTGTCAACATCTTCACTGTTGTTTTTGTCAGTATATCGCTCCCAAGTCTTTCCATTCATACTTTTATCTATTTTAATCCTTTGTATTTACATTTTTCTACGTCTGTTAAAGATTTTCTATAGGTCTCCTTTTATCTGCTCGGTCATTGTGTACCTGTGTAAGACAGGTGTGGTGTACGTGTTGACAGATATACCCGTGTTACAGGTGTGGTGTATTTTTGACAGATTCACCTGTTAGACAGTTGTATCTATCTTGTAACTGTGTTAGACAGGTGTTACCTATCTTGTAGCTGTGTTACAGGTGGTATCTCCATCAGACAGGTGTACCTATGTTAGACAGGTGAGCATGACGGTGGATCTCCGTAGTAATGCCGTCCTCCCAGATGCTGCCCTCCACACCAGTGTCTGGAGAGCCAGGCAGACAGAGTTAAGCGAAGAAAGTGGGTGATTAATGGAACATATTTAACATTTATCCCATCCATGAATTTAAAAAGTTATAAAATATATATACAATAATGTTCAACCGTTCCTAAACCCTTCGTGGATAAAGAGGCTATCCTAGAAAAGCAAAGGATGTATATGAAGGAAATCCATTGGATTGTATTCTGTAACTTGCGCATTATTTCACACTTAAAACTCACCAGGTTTTTATATTGTGTTCATCTGTGTGTAAACTGAGTTATGGAAAACAGATGCGGGACTTTAAAAAATGCCACTGAGTTTTGTGTAAAATGATAGAGAAGAATGAATATATTGTTGTTTATTAATGATCTGGTGAGGACACTCAGTGACTTGGAACAATTTAGTGGTGAAGTTGATCACTGAATATTGTCTATGTAACTCCAGGTTATACTCCGACTGATGTTGAGTATTAGTCACTCTTCAGCCAGGTGTGAGACGGTGTATGTTTAGATTTATGAGGCAAGGTAAGATTTGTTCGGATTTTTAACCCGGAGGGTTAGTCACCCTAGATAACCCAAGAGCGTCATCAAGGACTGTCTTATTTCCATTGTAGTGCTTCAGTCTTGTTCCCCAGGATGTCACCCACACCAGTCGACTAACACCCAGGTTCCTACTTGCTGCTAGGTGAACAGGGAAAACAATTGTAAGGACACATGGCCGCTGAGTATCCGTGGTTGAGTCCACCACACATACTCAGTATGTGATGGGAGAGTGTTGGAGGTGGATCATGAAGGTGGTTGTGTGTTGTAAAATACATAAACATTGTGGTGGTGTTGGAGAGAGTGCTTGAGTAAACCTGTGTTGACTCACCAAAGTCACCTGGAGACATGATGATGAGGTTAGTGGCGTTGAGGATGTGAAGTGTGTGGATGAGCATGTTTGAAAGGCTTTTCATCCAGGCTGTCATACTCACAGGCGCATCCACTCCTCTCATCCTCCCATCCACCCTACACTCCGGCCCTATAAAAACAAAACAAAATCTTAGTTATAAAAAAAAAAGGATTTTTTTTTTTCAAAATATTCAGATGTATTTTCTTGTTATTCGTGTATACAGTGGTTGTATTAAATACATCATTACTCTATACATTATTATAGACATCCAAAGGTGATCAAGAGCGAACACTGATAATGGTTTGCTTATCCCCTTTCCCTGGAAACCCTTGACCTCCCCTGGAAACCCTTGACCTCCCCTGGAAACCTTGACCTCCCCTGGAAACCCTTGACCTCCCCTGGAAACCCTTGACCTCCCCTGGAAACCCTTGACCTCCCCTGGAAACCCTTGACCTCCCCTGGAAACCCTTGACCTCCCCTGGAAACCCTTGACCTCCCCTGGAAACCCTTGACCTCCCCTGGAAACCCTTGACCTCCCCTGGAAACCCTTGGCCTTCCCTGGAAACCCTTACATTAAAACTTGAAGCCATCCAGAAGATGACTATTCAAGTTATTACTTCAATTAAATGCTAGACAGTTTTAAAAAATAGACAAATTGTATCCTACACACTCCAGTAACAATGCAAACTTTCTTCTAAGTAAGATACTACATCAGTGATGAAAGTTTGACGCCTATCAGAAGGTTTTCCAAGTTATCACCCAGAACCTGATCATTTAAAAAGTTCCACCAGCTTTTCCCTTTGCTACAGGTCACCAGTGTTGAAAATTTGAAGCCGATCGGATGAGGTGTTCTTAAGTAATGAATGAAAACCTTGAATGAAGAACACTGTACCTGAGAATATGACCGGCTTGACGATAAAGCAGTAGGAAAATATATTACCTAAGGGCTCATTAACAACTAAAGTCTTTCGAAAGATTCATTCTTAAATTATTTCGTGAAAATAATTACACATTAAAATAAAATTAGCAAATTGGTATTATAATAATGGAATAAAATACCGACAAGTAGATGAGTAACAAACAGTGAAAAGTTTCTCCTAGACACAAGGCTTTTCCAGTCTGATGTAGATGTTCTGTACCGCGACACAGTTGTGTTGCGGTGTCACACAAGTGTCACTATAACAGTGATGTTCTGTACCGCGACACAGTTGTGTTGCGGTGTCACACAAGTGTCACTATAACGTGATGTTCTGTCCGCGACACAGTTGTGTTGCGGTGTCACCTAATGTCACTATAACAGTGATGTTCTGTACCGCGACAGTTGTGTTGCGGTGTCACACAAGTGTCACTATAACAGTGATGTTCTGTACCGCGACAGTTGTGTTGCGGTGTCACCAATGTCACTATAACAGTGATGTTCTGTACCGCACAGTTGTGTTGCGGTGTCACAAGTGTCACTATAACAGTGATGTTCTGTACCGCGACAGTTGTGTTGCGGTGTCACAAGTGTCACTATAACAGTGATGTTCTGTCCGCGACAGTTGTGTTGCGGTGTCACAAGTGTCACTATAACAGTGATGTTCTGTACCGCGACAGTTGTGTTGCGGTGTCACAAGTGTCACTATAACAGTGATGTTCTGTACCGCGACAGTTGTGTTGCGGTGTCACACAATGTCACTATAACAGTGATGTTCTGACCGCGACAGTTGTGTTGCGGTGTCACACAAGTGTCACTATAACAGTGATTTCTGTCCGCGACAGTTGTGTTGCGGTGTCACCAAGTGTCACTATAACAGTGATGTTCTGTACCGCGACACAGTTGTGTTGCGGTGTCACACAAGTGTCACTATAACAGTGATGTTCTGTACCGCGACAGTTGTGTTGCGGTGTCACACAAGTGTCACTATAACAGTGATGTTCTGTACCGCGACAGTTGTGTTGCGGTGTCACAAGTGTCACTATAACAGTGATGTTCTGTACCGCGACAGTTGTGTTGCGGTGTCCAAATGTCACTATAACAGTGATGTTCTGTACCGCGACACAGTTGTGTTGCGGTGTCACACAATGTCACTATAACAGTGATGTTCTGTAC
Source organism: Cherax destructor (assembly GCA_009830355.1). Taxonomy (NCBI): domain Eukaryota; kingdom Metazoa; phylum Arthropoda; class Malacostraca; order Decapoda; family Parastacidae; genus Cherax; species Cherax destructor. Next base: position 26,206 of record WNWK01005177.1, on the reverse strand, counting down.
CGCGACAGTTGTGTTGCGGTGTCACAAGTGTCACTATAACAGTGATGTTCTGTACCGCGACAGTTGTGTTGCGGTGTCACACAAGTGTCACTATAACAGTGATGTTCTGTACCGCGACACAGTTGTGTTGCGGTGTCACACAAGTGTCACTATAACAGTGATGTTCTGTACCGCGACAGTTGTGTTGCGGTGTCACACAAGTGTCACTATAACAGTGATGTTCTGTACCGACACAGTTGTGTTGCGGTGTCACAATGTCACTATAACAGTGATGTTCTGTACCGCGACAGTTGTGTTGCGGTGTCACACAAGTGTCACTATAACAGTGATGTTCTGTACCGCGACACGTTGTGTTGCGGTGTCATTGCGTGTCAATGTCACTATAACAGTGATGTTCTGTACCGCGACAGTTGTGTTGCGGTGTCACACAAGTGTCACTATAACAGTGATGTTCTGTACCGCGACAGTTGTGTTGCGGTGTCACACAAGTGTCACTATAACAGTGATGTTCTGTACCGCGACAGTTGTGTTGCGGTGTCACACAAGTGTCACTATAACAGTGATGTTCTGTACCGCGACAGTTGTGTTGCGGTGTCACACAAGTGTCACTATAACAGTGATGTTCTGTACCGCGACAGTTGTGTTGCGGTGTCACACAAGTGTCACTATAACAGTGATGTTCTGTACCGCGACACAGTTGTGTTGCGGTGTCACACAAGTGTCACTATAACAGTGATGTTCTGTACCGCGACAGTTGTGTTGCGGTGTCACACAAGTGTCACTATAACAGTGATGTTCTGTACCGCGACACAGTTGTGTTGCGGTGTCACACAAGTGTCACTATAACAGTGATGTTCTGTACCGCGACAGTTGTGTTGCGGTGTCACCAAGTGTCACTATAACAGTGATGTTCTGTACCGCGACACAGTTGTGTTGCGGTGTCACACAAGTGTCACTATAACAGTGATGTTCTGTACCGCGACAGTTGTGTTGCGGTGTCACACAAGTGTCACTATAACAGTGATGTTCTGTACCGCGACAGTTGTGTTGCGGTGTCACACAAGTGTCACTATAACAGTGATGTTCTGTACCGCGACACAGTTGTGTTGCGGTGTCACACAAGTGTCACTATAACAGTGATGTTCTGTACCGCGACAGTTGTGTTGCGGTGTCACACAAGTGTCACTATAACAGTGATGTTCTGTACCGCGACACAGTTGTGTTGCGGTGTCACACAAGTGTCACTATAACAGTGATGTTCTGTACCGCGACACAGTTGTGTTGCGGTGTCACACAAGTGTCACTATAACAGTGATGTTCTGTACCGCGACACAGTTGTGTTGCGGTGTCACACAAGTGTCACTATAACAGTGATGTTCTGTACCGCGACACAGTTGTGTTGCGGTGTCACACAAGTGTCACTATAACAGTGGTATACAATACAATACTGAGGATTAGTAGTAATTGTAGAATTACCGTCAAAATGTTAGGTAAAAGATGCAACTAATGTGACATTTTATTATGGCTAAGCCGAAGCTCTTGGAGAGAGAAACGTTGCCACAATAAAATATCACGTTAGTTGCATCTGTGTCCTTTGACTTAACTATGTTGAGAATGTCTAAAGCGAAACGTTTCTGAAACTAAGAAACTTAATTGTTACACATGTCTTATTTATCGTTACAGTCCAAAACTAGTCATGATCTTTGAGTAAGAAACACCAGCGTTAAGAGTTTGAAAGCGATCAGAAGAGGCATTCTCCAGATATCGTGTAGAAACTAATGTCACAGTTTATTAAATATAATTAGCAAATAGGGATTTACACAGCCCAATAGCAATGTGATCCTTTCTTTGATCAAAATATACCAGCACTGAAAGTTTGAAGCAGATCAGAAGAGGCATTCTCTAGTTAGTGTACGGAAACCAATAATGTAAGCTTTTTGAGTTAAAAAAAATTTGCAAACATGCCTCTGTGCCAGATAAAATAGAATTTCAGGTTAAGTTAGGTAAGGTTTGTCAGGAAACAGAACAAGTGTGTCCTGACGCTGGTCTTAGTTATATGATGACCCAGAGCTGGAGCTTTCGGTCATCTGACCGAGGACTTCCACCCATTTTATATAGAATTTCAACATCCTTTTCGAGGGGCTACGAGACTGCTAAAATAATTTAGACTTTACTCTCAAAACAGTACATGTCATCTGTCGACTGATAACACTTCGAATCTAACAGTATATACTAAAGTATACCTGAATGGCAGTGTAGCCCTGAAGGGCCAGGTGACCCAGAATGACCATGTAGCCCTGAGTGACCAGGTAGCTCTGAGTGGCCAGGTGGTTAAGAGTCAGAACCATTGGCAAACCAAGGTTAAAAAAAAAAAAAGCTTGTCTCTACACACACAAATCCACGACACAAAAATCAACTTTGACATATCCTCTCCCTCCAAACGCAGTAATTTGCCTCGTCCGGGTATTGCCGCTTAAATACCTCGAGCGAAACTTTTAAACTATTAAAACTGGAGTCAACTGCAGCGTTTATCTCGACAAAATTCTGAAATGTGGAATGGCTGGAAAAAAAAAATGATTTCCTCCACGTCGGGTACATGAAGAGCGAGTCAGAGAGTACTGCAATGTTCGGCGAGTTTAAATAAACCCAGTACAATCGAAAATAAACCCAGTACAATAGAAAATAACCCAATTGCGTTGATAGTTCCGGGAGGGGGGGGGAGGAGGGAGGGTCATAACCCCCGTGGCCCGGTCTCAGACGAGGACTCCTCAATTGGGAAAGAAATATTACAGCAATGGAAACTAATGAGAGACTCAAGTGTGTGGTGAACGTAATTAAAAAATTATGAAATTTACCGGTAATGAGACATTTAAGATACTCTGAAGTAAATGCGTTGGCAAATTAACGTTCGTTATGTTGATAATGGTATAAAATACTCCAAGGTCGATGGACTGATTACATCATCTTTATTTCACTACTACACCTGCTGCCTCTGTATCTGACTGAAGAAGTCTACTGTGTAGGCGAAACGTTTCGGAATAAAGTTACCTAACTGTTTCACATGTGTCTTACTTATCAACCTGTCGGTATTGTATATCATTATTATATTCACCAAGACACATTAATATAACGAACAGGAAGTCACAATACCGCGACTGGAACAATACACACACAACCCGCACATAGGAGGGTGAAACGTATGACGACGTTTCGGACCGACTTGGCCCATTAACTAGTCACAGTGATTTACAAATGTTTGTCACAACATTGATACAAAATATTGCAACTGTGGTAAGAGTCAAGAGGGTAGACTGACCTTGCAGGTGGGTGAGTGAGAACACCAGCGTCAGCAGCACACACCTGTGTTTCCACCGTAGCTTGGGAGGAGGTAATCTGCGACAGGTATCCTGGCTGGGAGAACTCATCCTTCGGCGGGAGGGACTCATCTTTAGATAGAAAGGATGTATCGTTGGAATGGGGCAAGTGATCTTGCAGTAGGAGTGCATCCTGCGGCAGGAGGAGCAAATCCTGCAACAGGATCAACCCATCCTTCTGCTCTCTGCTTCGCCACACCTCCCACTAAATATTATTGCTTTCGTAATCCTAAAAAAATGCATATGATATTGTCACTGTAATTTTGTTTTAGCATTGCAGGACTCCATTGCCTATAAGGTATAGCATTCTTGTTAGGTAAAAAGGGCACTTAAGTGCACCTAGTGTGCCATTTTATTGTGGCAAAGTTTCGCTCTCCAGGAGTTTTGTCAAGCCGTTACAAACAATACACAGGTGTATTGTTTGTACCTGTATATACCTCTGTGTGCCCCTGTGTTGTTTGTATGGGCTTGACAAAGCTCCTGGAGAGCGAAACGTTGCCACAATAAAATGTCACATTAGTTGCACTTGTGACCTTTTAACTAGCAACATTATTGCATTACTCTTCCTCTTTCTTCCTTCAAAGCAAACATGAAGGAAGAGATACTTAGTAAATGGTTGATGAAGTCGGGAGAGAGTAAGATAAAGGAAGGAGTAGGAAGAAGAGCAAAGTGAGGGAGGAAGAGGGAAGTCAGTGAGAGGGGAAAGAGAAGAACAAGAGGAGAAGTAAGGGGAACACGGTAGTTCTTCCCCCCACTACAGTGGTGGTCCACAGCGTGCCACCCACCACTGGAGAACTCACTAGTGGCCACCATTAACCACCAACAATTACAGCAATGCTACAATCAAGGTTAAGCAATTATACATTGTTACCAAACTTGAAGAGTTTCCCCTCACAACTACTACCCTCTCCTTCCCCCCTTCCTACTATCCCTCCCCCCTCCCTCCTTCCGTACGATCTCTCCTTCCCCCCCTTCCTACTATCCCTCCTCCCCTCCCTCCATCCGTACGATCTCTCCTTCCCCCTTCCTACTATCCCTCCCCCTCCCTCCATCCGTACGACATCTCTTTCCCTCTCATCCGTACACTCATCCACACATGCACACACAAGCCCATGCAAAAATTCACACACACGCAGGAGCCAGGAACTATGAATCGACCCCTGCAAATACAGTTAGGTGAGTACACACACACACACACCTAGAAAGGAATGAGCTTATACACGACAACAACACGGTTTCATGGAAGGGAAATCCTGTGTCACAAACCTACTGGAGTTTTCCAGCAATGTGACATCAGTAAGACAAGAGAGACAGGGGTGGGTAGATTGCATTTTCTTAGACTGTAAGAAGGTTTTCGACACAGTTCTACACAAGAGATTAGTGTAAAAGCTAGAAGAGCAGGCAGGTATAACAGGAAAAGCACTGCAATGGATCAGATAATACCTAACAGGAAGGAAACAACGAGTGATGGCATGTGACGAGGTGTCAGAGTGAGCGCCTGTAACGAGCGGGGTTCCACAAGGGTCAGTCTTAGGGCCCGTGCTGTTTCTGGTATATGTGAATGACATGATAGAAGGGATAGGTTCAGAGGTGTCTCTGTTTTTGGACGATGTGAAGTTAATGCGAAGAATTCAATCGGATGAGGATCAAGTAGGACTACAAAGGGACAGACTGCAAGCCTGGTTATAACTGACCATAATTTTTAAAGGGGTGGACCGGTAAGCCAGCGGAAGGCCTTGGTCAGATGACCAAAAGCTCCAACGGCGGGTCATCATCTGACTAAGACCCGCGTCAGGAAACACTTGTCCTGTTTCCTGACGAACCTTACCTAGCAACTGGCTCCTGGAGTTTAACCCCACCAAGTGCAAAATTATGAGATTGGGGATGGTCAAAGAAGACCGCATACAGAGTACAGGCTAGGGGGCCAAAGACTGCAAACCTCACTCCAGGAAAATTATCTTGGGGTGAGTATAATATCAACCATATCTCCTGAGACACACATCAACCAAATAACTGCTACAACATATGGACGCCTGTCAAACCTAAGAATAGCGTTTCGACACCTTGGTAAGGAATCGTTTAAGTACACTGTGTAAGTCAGGCCCATGTTGGAGTATACAGCGCCAGTATGGAACCCACATCTGGTCAAGGACGTCAAGAAATTAGAGAAAGTGCAAAGGTTTGCAATAAGACTAGTCCCGGAGCAAAGAGGTATGGCCGGCGAGGAGAGGTTAAGGGAAATCGACCTGGTGACACTGGAGGACAGGAGGGATAGGGAAGGGACATGATAACGACATATTAAATACTGAGAGAAATTGACAAGGTGGATAAGGACAATGTTTCAGGATGGGACACAGCAACAAGGGGTCACAACTGGAAGCTGAAAACTCAGATGAGTTACAAGGATGTTAGGAAGTATTTCTTCAGTCATAGTTGTCAGGAAGTGGAACAGTCTGGAGAGTGATGCATTGGAGGCAGGATCCATACATAGCTTTAAGAAGAGGTACGATAAAGCTCATAGAGAAGGGAGAGAGTGCCCTAGTAGCGACCAGCGAAGAGGCGGAGCCAGGAGCTGTAAATCGACTCCTGCAACCACAAATAGGTGAAGGTAACGTGCTTGAGAAGGAAACGGGTCCTTTTTGAGACTGACAGTTGGGCATCCATCTCCACATACCCTGGATCGTGAGTACACACAAACACACGACTTCGTATTGGGCAGAATCAAGACTGGAGGAGATAAAGTAGTAGCACTGATCTACAACCTGCCACCAAATAGCAGGAGGCAGATTTGATGACAGGTGCAACACTCTGGTATCTTTAATGACGAAACGCTTCACTTGTGTAGCAAGGTTCATCGGTCGAATAAATAGATGAATTCCAATATTGGAGAGAGCAGAAGTGAACAGGCAGTTTGAGGCAATCAGTCCCTCATTCTTGACGGGAGATGTTCAATCTCTTAGCCTAGGTGACTCACAGACCGAGAGTCGCATCTTCATCAGGGATGAGGGACTCTTTACCTCAAATTACTTCTCCACTCTACTGTCCCATGAATTATAATAATTGTATTCGCTTGGTGAAGCCTGCTAAGCAGGTGAAACGTTTAGTCAAAGCTGATTCCTGAGTGTCGCACATGTCTAACCAACTTTTATACCGGAGACCGAGACAGAAATATGAAAACAAAACAAATAACTCGCACAAATAACCTGCGGGTTATTTGTGTGTTTTCCCAGTCACTGTATTATGCCTTTTTATTCTATATGAAAACAAAACAACGGAGACGATAAAGGAAGCACAAATAAGAGCTTAGAGAACTAAACTAAAACTGTTAATAACTGGTGACTTCAATCACAAAGATATAGATTGGGAGAACTGGGGACCGGAAACGTGGAGGGGTGATGATGATGGAAGTGGTATAAGGAAATTGAGATAGATATATGGATGAACTGGATGTGGTATCGACCACAAATACATCTGGTATAGGCGAAATATAATGGAAGATCTCCCGTGGATGCTAGCCACTATACAGTACTGAATTTTGACTACCTGGTGGAAGTAAACACTGAGGAAGGAACGGCAGGTGGAGAGCCAGGCAAACTAAACTTCACAAGAGACAACTATTAAGGGATGAGAGAATTCTTGAATGTATTGCACTGGAAAGTGAAGTGGTGAAGCAGTGCCTAACTGGAAAGTGAAGTGGTGAAGCAGTGCCTAACTGGAAAGTAAGTGGTGAAGCAGTGCCTAACTGGAAAGTGAAGTGGTGAAGCAGTGCCTAACTGGAAAGTGAAGTGGTGAAGCAGTGCCTAACTGGAAAGTAAAGTGGTGAAGCAGTGCCTAACTGGAAAGAAGTGGTGAAGCAGTGCCTAACTGGAAAGTGAAGTGGTGAAGCAGTGCCTAACTGGAAAGTAAAGTGGTGAAGCAGTGCCTAACTGGAAAGTGAAGTGGTGAAGCAGTGCCTAACTGGAAAGTGAAGTGGAGAAGCAGTGCCTAACTGGAAAGTGAAGTGGTGAAGCAGTGCCTAACTGGAAAGTAAAGTGGTGAAGCAGTGCCTAACTGGAAAGTAAAGTGGTGAAGCAGTGCCTAACTTGAAAGTGAAGTTGTGAAGCAGTGCCTAACTGGAAAGTGAAGTTGTGAAGCAGTGCCTAACTGGAAAGTAAAGTGGTGAAGCAGTGCCTAACTGGAAAGTGAAGTGGTGAAGCAGTGCCTAACTGGAAAGTAAAGTGGTGAAGCAGTGCCTAACTGGTAAGTGAAGTGGTGAAGCAGTGCCTAACTGGTAAGTGAAGTGGTGAAGCAGTACCTAACTGGAAAGTGAAGTGATAAAGCGGTACCTAACTGGAAAGTGAAGTGATAAAGCGGTACCTAACTGGAAAGTGAAGTGGTGAAGCAGTGCCTAACTGGTAAGTGAAGTGGTGAAGCAGTGCCTAACTGGTAAGTGAAGTGGTGAAGCAGTACCTAACTGGAAAGTGAAGTGATAAAGCGGTACCTAACTGGAAAGTGAAGTGGTGAAGCAGTGCCTAACTGGAAAGTGAAGTGATAAAGCGGTACCTAACTGGAAAGTGAAGTGGTGAAGCAGTGCCTAACTGGAAAGTGAAGTGATAAAGCGGTACCTAACTAAGGAAAGCTGTAATGGAAGCGAAGTGAAAGCGGTACCTAACTGGAAAGTGAAGTGGTGAAGCGGTACCTAACTGGAAAGTGAAGTGATAAAGCGGTACCTAACTGGAAAGTGAAGTGATAAAGCGGTACCTAACTGGAAAGTGAAGTGATAAAGCGGTACCTAACTGGAAAGTGAAGTGATAAAGCGGTACCTAACTGGAAAGTGAAGTGATAAAGCGGTACCTAACTGGAAAGTGAAGTGATAAAGCGGTACCTAACTGGAAAGTGAAGTGATAAAGCGGTACCTAACTGGAAAGTGAAGTGATAAAGCGGTACCTAACTGGAAAGTGAAGTGATAAAGCGGTACCTAACTGGAAAGTGAAGTGATAAAGCGGTACCTAACTGGAAAGTGAAGTGATAAAGCGGTACCTAACTGGAAAGTGAAGTGATAAAGCGGTACCTAACTGGAAAGTGAAGTGATAAAGCGGTACCTAACTGGAAAGTGATGTGATAAAGCGGTACCTAAGTGGAAAGTGAAGTGGAGAAGCAGTACCTAACTGGAAAGTGAAGTGGAGAAGCAGTACCTAACTGGAAAGTGAAGTGGAGAAGCAGTACCTAACTGGAAAGTGAAGTGGAGAAGCAGTACCTAACTGGAAAGTGAAGTGGAGAAGCAGTACCTAACTGGAAAGTGAAGTGGAGAAGCAGTGCCTAAGTGGAAAGTGAAGGAGCATGGGAATGACAAAACTAAAGAGCTCGTTGTTTAACCAGATCCAGAAATTGGTCAATACGCAGTTACTTGAATTCAGCCTCAGTAAATGCAAGTTCTGATGCTTAGGTAAGAGACAAGAAGACCAAATACTGACTTGGGGGTAAAGAGGCAGTAGACCTCACTCAAAGTGCAAGATCAAAGAATGAGCATAATATCTGGTATATCACTACAGGCTCACATCAACTGAATATGCTCTGCATCCAATGCTCGTCTGGCAAATCTAAGAGTAGCCTTCAGCAATCCTAACAGTCATTTTGGGCCCTTTAGACAACATACGTCTGGCCCATCTTTGAGTATGCGGCATCAGTGTGGAACCCACACCTTAAACTACTGGGAACGCCTAAAAGCACTAGACTTATATTCACTGGAGCGCAGGCGAGAGAGATATATCATAATCTACACCTGGAAGATTCTGGAGGGACTGGTCCCTAATATACACACAGAAATCACTCCCTACGAAAGCAAAAGACTTGACAGACGATGTAACATACCAACAGTGAAAAGTAGGGCGCCACTGGTACACTAAGAGAAAACACAATAAGTGTCCGGGGCTCAAGACTGTTCAACAGCCTCCCACTCTGGTTGTCTTCAAGAGGGAGCTGGACAGATACCTAAAGTCAGTGCCAGATCAGCTGGGCTGTGGTTCGTACGTTGGACTACGTGCAGCCAGCAGTAACAGCCTGGTTGATCATGCCCTGATCCACCGGGAGGCCTGGTCATAGACCGGGCCGCGGGGGTGTTGATCCCCTGAATACCCTCCAGGAAGACTGGGCTTGTTTCAGGGCTGTGGGAAGAGATTTGTAAGGGGAGACTATAGACACAGCCTAATGACATAGAAAGAACCAGGGGAGACATAAAATAAAAAATACTCAAGAGAAACTGATTGGGTAGACTGAGAGGCGGGAAAGGTTAAGAACAGATGAGCCACAAGAATATCAAGAGGGAATTGTTTAGCCTCAGGGTTGAGGGTTGAATTGGTTCAGACAATCTTCATCCATAGTTTTAAGAGTAGGTATGACAGGACCCATGAGGCTAGAGGTGAGTAAATCTGGCAAGCGGGGAGTTGAAAGGCAGGGTCAGGAGCTAAGATTTCAACTACATGTAAGTGCACATAGGTAAGTACACACTCGAGGACACGGAGCCTGGGGTGAGCATAACACCCAGTATATCACCTGAGACGCACATCAACCAGACAACCTCCGCAGCAAATTCGAGTCTGGCACATCAAAGATTAGCTTTAAGGAATCTCAAAAGTGACTCACCACACTATATACATACATACGCTCATCTTGGAATATGCAACATCAACATGGAATCCACACCTGATCAAACATATTAAGAAACTGGAATAAGTGCAGATATTTGCAACGAGATGAAGGGCATGAGGTAGGAGGAACTATGGGATTTAAACCTGATGAAATGAGTGAACAGAAGGACCAGAGAAGATATGGTAACAACGTACAAAATACTGAGAAATTTATAGGATGAACAGGGCAAAGCTGTTCAAAAGACGGGGAACAGGTACACAAGGGCACAGCTGGGAGTTAAAACTCAGATACGCAGATAATTCACAAGGATGTTAGGAAGTATTTCTTAAGCTTTAGTGATCAGGAAGTGGAACGAACTGGACAGCAAAGCGGTAGAGGCAAGATCCATACATAGCTTTAAGAAGAGGTATGAAGTCAAGAGAAGCCAGTAGCGACTAGTTTGAGGAGAGAGGATCAGGAGCTGAAACTCGACCCTTGCAAACACAAACAGGTGAATAGAAGTAGTGAGCACTCACCCAGGGTCAGATGTCCAGCCATTCAAATGGCACAAATATCTGTGCTTTTATAGAGCACAAACTGAAGTTTCAGCTGCAACCTTGCTGAAGGCAATGCATTTTGGTTCAGCTATATACACACTTAAATAAGCATAAAGTTAGCTAAGTGAAATACGGAATCTTATAGTAGTTGCATCAAATACATTTAGAGTTTTTGTAAATTGGTCTTTTAAGTGTGGAATAAAATTTACAACATGATTTTTGGCACCATAAGCATACTGGAAAATGTCAAAATGTTCTGTTTTGAAATGTGATCAAGTTTAAATGTCGGGACAATGATAGCGTGTAATGGATTTTCCGAAGCTGAGAGGCACCTGGCCCTTTGATGTTTACAATTGAGTTGAGGCATGAAGGTGTGCCTGTACACATGTACACAAGACCAACGAGTACACATATAGCAGCCAATTTGTATTCCGATTGTGCGAGGTAACAACAGTGTCAACAGCAGCGAGGCTTGTGGTGGTACCTTAGAGGAACATCATATATCACATACCTGTTGCTCTCTAATTGGCACCCCACTGGACGGACACACACACACACACACACACACACACACACACACACACACACACACACACTACAAACACACACACAAGTAGAAGTAGTGGAGGAAAGTTCCATACATAGCTTTAAGAAGAGATATGATAAAGCTCATGGAGCAGGGAGAGAGTGACTTAGTATCGGCCAGTGAAAAGGCGAGGCCAGGAGCTATGAATCGACTCCTGCAACCACATATAGGCGAGTACAACGAGACTAGTCCCGGCGCTGAGAGAGATGTCCTACGAGGAGAGGTTAAGGGAACTAGACCTGACAACTCTGGAGGACAGGAAGGACAGGGGACACATGATAACGACATGCAAAATACTGAGAGGAACTGACAAGGTGGACAGAGACAGGATGTTCCAGAGATGGGATACAGCAAGAAGGGGTCACAATTGGAAGTTGGAGACTCAGATGAATCACAAGGATGTTAGGAAGTATTTCTTCAGTCATAGAGCCGTCAGGAAGTGGAATAGTCTGGAAAGTGATGTAGTGGAGGCAGGAACCATGCATAGCTTTAAGAAGAGGTATGATTAAGCTCATGGAGCAGGAAGAGTGACCTAGTAGCGACCAGTGAAGAGGCGGAGCCAGGAGCTATGAATCGACCCCTGCAACCACAATTAGGTGAGCACAACCAGAAATGAATATGCATGGAAAAGAAGGGAGGCCCAGCGGCAGTATGAGAATGATAAACATCGAAAGTCAAATCTGACCCAGTGCTGTTGTACAGCCACATCAGGAGGAAAACAACAGTCAAGGATCAGGTAATCAGGCTGAGGAAGGAAGGAAGGAAGGAGGGAAGATCACAAGAAACGACAAAGTATGAGAAGACATCAACATGAGATTCAAGGAAGTATTTTCAGTGGAGACAGAAAGGACTCCAGCAAACCGTGATGGAACCGGGCTTAGTACACTACATACAACAGAGGAGGAGCTGAAGAGGCTGCTAAGTGAACTAGATACCTCAAAGGCGGTGGGACTGACAACATCTCTCCGTGGGTCCTGAGAGAGGAAGAAGAGGCACTGTGTGTGCCACGGAAAATTAAAAGATTAAAGCTTTTTATTTCTTTGCAGTGTTTATAATGTGTGATTACAATTTTAATTTGTGAAGTACAAAAAAAAAAGCCACTAAAATGCCGGGGCATTTCGGGCAAACCAACAATCATCAACACATCTTTCAAAACGGGGCAACTACCTGAGGTGAGGAAGACAGCAAATATAGTCCCAATCTTTAAGAAAGGAGACAGGCAGGTGGCATTAAACTACAGACCAATGTCAGACATGTATAGTATGCAATGTCATGGAGAAGATTGTCAGGTAAAGACTCTCGGAACACCTAGAAAGGAATGAGATTTTAGACGATAAGCAGCACGGTTTCAGAGAGGGGAAATCCTGCGTCACAAACCTACTGGAGTTTTACCACAAGGTGACAGAAGTTGGACAGGAGAGAGAGAGGGGTTGGTAGACTGTATTTTCTTGGACTGCAAGAAGGCTTTTGACAGAGTTCCGCACAAGAGATTAGTGCAAAAGCTAGAGAAGCAGGCATGAATAACAGGAAAGTTATTGCAATAGATCAGAGAATACCTGACAGGAAGGAAACAACGAGTGATGGTACGTGACAAGGTGTCAGAGTGGGCGCCTGTGACTAGCAGAGTTCCACAAGGGTCAGTCCTAGGGCCGGTGCTGTTTCTGGTATATGTGAATGACATGACGGAAGGGATACATTCAGAGGTGTCCCTGTTTGCAGACGATGTGAAACTAATGCTGAGAATTCAAGTGAATGATGATCAAGTTGGACTACAAAGGGATCTCGACAGGCTGCAAGCCTGGTCCAACAACTGGTTCCTGGAGTTTAATCCTAGCAAGTGCAAAGTTATGAAGCTTGGGGAAGGACAAAGAAGACCGCAGACGGAGTACAGGCTAGGGTATCAAAGACTGCTAACCTCACTTAAGGAAAAAAAAATCTTCAGGTGAGCATTATACTGAGCACGTCCCCTGAGACGCACATTAATCAAATAACCGCTGCAGCATATGGCGCCTGACAAACCTGAGAATAGCGTTTCGACATCTAAGTAAGGAGTCATTCATGACACTACATAGTGTAGGTCAGGCCTATATTGGAGTATGCAGCTCCAGTATGAAACCAACACCTGGTCAAACACGTCAATAAATTGTAGAAAGTGAAAAAAGTTTGCAACAAGACTAGTCCCGGAGCTAAGAGGTATGTATTATGAGGAGAGGTTAAGGGAACTCTTCCTGATGACACTAGAGGATAGGAAGGAAAGGGCGGACATGATAACGACATAAAATACTGAAAGGAATTGGCAAAGTGGACAGGGCTAGAATGTTTCAGAGATGGGACACAAGAACAAGGAGCCACAACTGGAAGTTGAAAACTCAGATGAGCCATAGGGATGTTAGGAAGTATTTCTTTAGCCTTAGAGTTGTCAGGAAGTGGAATCTGTAAAGTGAAGTAGTGGAGGCAGGATCCATACATTGCTTAAAGAAGAGGTACGATAAGGCTCTTGGAGTGGGGGGAGAGGGGAATAGTCTGGCAAGTGACGTAGTGGAGGCAGGAACCATACATAGTTTTAAGACGAGGTATGATAAAGCTCATGGATAAGGGAGAGAGAGAACCTAGTACGATCAGTGAAGAGGCGGGGCCAGGAGTTATGTCTCGACCCTTGCAACCACAAATAGGTGAGTACAAGTGAACACACACACACACACACACAACCACACCCACACAACCACACCCACACAACCACATACACCCACACAACCACATACACCCACACAACCACACACCCACACAACCACATACACCCACACAACCACATACACCCACACAACCACATACACCCACACAACCACATACACCCACACAACCACATACACCCACACAACCACATACACCCACACAACCACATACACCCACACAACCACATACACCCACACAACCACACATACACCCACACAACCACACCTACACACACACAACCACACCTACACACACACAACCACACCTACACCACACAACCCCACCCACACACACACCACACCTACACACACAACCACACCTACACACACACAACCACACCTACACACACACAACCACACCTACACACACACAACCACACCTACACACACACAACCACACCTACACACACACAACCACACCTACACACACACCTACACACACACAAACACACACCTACACACAGGAACCATACATAGTTTTAAGACAAGGTATGATAAAGCTCATGGAGCAGGGAGAGCAGAGACCCAGTAGCGGACAGCGAAGAGGCGGGGCCAGGAGCCGAGTCTCGACCCCTGCAAGCACAATTAGGTGAGCAATTAGGTGAGCACACACACACACCCACACCTACACACAGGAACCATACATAGTTTTAAGACAAGGTATGATAAAGCTCATGGAGCAGCAGGGAGAGCAGAGACCCAGTAGCGGACAGCGAAGAGGCGGGGCCAGGAGCTGAGTCTCGACCCCTGCAACCACAATTAGGTGAGTACAATTAGGTGAGTACACCACACCCACACACACACACAACCTACCACACCCCTACACACACACCCCTACACACACAACATACACACACCCCCACACACACACACCACACCCACACACACAACCACACACACACACACCACACACAACACACACACACAACACACACACCACACACAACACACACACACACACAACCCACACACACACAACCACACACACACACACACAACACACACACACACACAACCCCACACACACACAACCACACACACACACAACCCACACACACACAACCACACACACACACAACCACACACACACACAACCACACACACACAACCACACACACACACAACCACACACACACACACCACACACACACACACAAACACACACACACACAACACACACACACACACAACACACACACACACAACCACACACACACACACAACCACACACACACACAACAACACACACACACACAACCACACACACACACACACACACAACCACACACACACACAACCACACACACACACAACCACACAAGCACACAACCACACACAACCACACACACACAACCACACACACACAATTAGGTGAGTACACACAACCACACACACACACACACCCAACCACACACATCCACACACACCCACACACACACACCCACACACACCCACACCCACACACCCATACTAAAATCCCATTCCCTGCACATCAATAAAACTCACAAAATTCTGCAAGCGCATTGATAAAAAAAAAATATTACGTTCTAATTAAGCTAACGAGAACTAAACAATTTGAAACAAAAAACGAACCACCTGAAAAAAACACCATTCGAGAAATCAGAGCATTTAATCCAAGCATTTTGTATATATATACAATAATGCAGATGACCACAGTTGGTTATTAGGGTAATCAGGAGCGACGATTTATAAGCTTTGATGTTGGTGGAGTGAACTGCCAGTGGAGTGTTTATCGCGTGTCACTCTCTGTAAATTACGCCAGGAGAAAATCATTGAATTATGGGGAATTATTAAATCAGCTACACTGTCCTGCCGACAATGTGGGGTTAATGATCAGCGTTGCTGGCTGTCTAGCTGTTAGCGGCTTGCCTACTCTTTCTTGATTGTTAGTTGCTTCTGTTAAGTGTAAGCCGTTAACTACTGTTAATGGTTGGATGTTACTGTTAATTGTTTATGGTTAGCTGTTGCGTGATAACTGTTAGTTCCTTCTGTTAACTGATAGCCGTTAACTACTACTGTTAACTGTTAATGGTTGCATGTTACTGTTAATTGTTAACAGTTAACTTTACCTGCTGCTGTTGACTGTTAATGGTTAGCTGTTCGCCGTAATTGTTAGCTGTTAGCTTTTTTCGTATTCACTTTGTTGCATTAATAATAATAATGCAAACTTGTAAACGAAAATATTTTAAAAATTGTTCACATTTCTTCTTGTTTACGATGCGCACACCAGCTAGAGTTTCCAGGTTCATTCCCTTCCTCTACGTTTTCTCTCTCTCCATTCCTTGTTTTTCCTCTGCCCGCTTCGATCGATCCCTCCTTGTTAATCCTTCTTTTCTCTCTCTCTCTCTTCCCCTTCATTCTCTTCCGCATCTCCCATCTCATAGGCCAATTAACCTCGTTCTGCGAGCCTCCAGTTTCCTCTCGCCTACAAAAATTAAGGCAATCCCACCGCTGCCACCAATTCTACCTGACCACTTAGCAGGACTCACCTTAGTTCCACCTCACCTCACAGTCATTACAGGTGTATCGAGCCCCCAGAGTGCCCCCGGCGGCCAGGTAATGTCCTTCCTCTCTCAAGCCTTCACTTTTTTAATGATCAAGGCTGTGTTGCGGCCTTTGAGCGGGCGAGAGCAGTACTATAAACACGATTTCCCGACTCGCTCTCGAGAACTCTCGCCGGATAATGGGTGAATGATCGTTTGAGGGGTATGGTGGGGAGAAGGGGGTGTGGGGATGGTAGGGGAGAGAGAGAGGGTGAATGGCTAGTGGTGGAGGAGGGGTTATAGGAGTGGAAAGTGGGTAGGGAGGAGTTTTGTGGGAAAGTGGGTTTACCTTGAGGTTTTAGGTTTAGCGTTCCGGCTCTCATGATTAGTTTGTCGTGTACTTTGGGCACAGATAGTGCATCAATAGGTCATTTGAGAGACATTCGAGTTGCTCAGTAGTTTGTAGTACTTGACCATTCCCCAGGATGCGACCCACAACGATCGACAAACTCCCAGGTATCTTTTTACTGAAGGTTAACAGGGGGCAGTGGGTGTGAGGAGAATCGCCCATATGTCTCGACCCACCCTGGATACGAACCTGGGACCAGTCGGTTGTGAGCCGACTGCGCTGACCACTGCGCAACAGGTCACTCTGTAGGGAGGAGTTTTGTGGGAAAGGAGCAGCAAATAGGCCTTCCCTATCAAACTTGTAAAGAAAAGGTTTCAAGGGAAAAATTACAAAGGACACGATCTGCGACCTTATCTTCACTACACATCACTTAACATCATCTTCAGCTGAAGAAATTTAAAAAAAAATATCCGGATTGAATTATATATTTCAAAGAACAAAAATGCACAATACCGTGACTGGAACAATACACAAATAACCCGCACATAGAAGAGATCAACTTATGACGACGTTTCGGTCCAGACTTAGCCTAATGACTAGTCACACAAGTGTTATGGTCCAAGACGGACTCAAAACGTCATCAGCTCCTTGTTCCTACGTGCGGGTTATTTGTGTATACATCTCAAAATTCGTGTTTGTGTCTCCCATAGGTTTACTCAGACATACATAACAAGAGTTTATGAATGAAACGGAAACAAATCGGGCGAGTAGAGATTGAGATGTGGCCCCAGCAGTCGTTTGCTGAATCAACTCAGTAATTGAAATCTCGTGTTGACACATTCTGACATATTGAGGCGCTTGCCAACTGGGCCACGGCAGCATCACTGAGGTACATAGATGGGAGGATCCGGGGCAGATAGATGCAGGAACCCGGTTACGATAGATGGAGGGGGCCTGAGTCACGATAGATTGAAAGATCGGGGGAAGATAGACAGTTACATATAATAAAAATTGGAACGAGTCTTTTTATTGGACGTTACATATGAACATAATTGTAGTAGGATGAGCAAAACATCGCAAACTGTAGGACTACGTTTCGCAAGGAGGCCACGCTAGGTAGGTCATAATGGACCCTGCTAGGTAGATCCTACTGGGCCACGCTAGGAAGGTCCTACTGGACCCTGCTAGGCAGGTCCTACTGGGCCGCTAGTTAGGTCCTACTGGTCCATGGCAGGAAGGTCCAACTGGTACATGCTACGTAGGTCCAACTGGCCCACGCTACGCAGGTCCAGCTGGTCCATGCTAAGCATTACGAACGTGGTAACAAGCTTTCCCTTATTCAAGGGAGGAGATAATACGGTCGATTTGCGCAGCAAGTTATGAAAATTGTTTTACTGAAGAGTTTTCCGGGTGGGTGAGGCCTGTCGTGGAAGATCAGCCGAAGATACGACGTCTGGCAGCCAGCTGGATGTTTCCTGCCAGCCAGCTGGATGCCTCCTGCCCCAGCCAGCTGTATATCTGCTGCTAGACAGCTGGATATTTGCTCCACACGTTTACTCAACTATTTTCCTGTATATTACAGTTTTATGACCTGTGAAACAAAATTTACACCAGAAGGTTGTCGAATTATCCTGATGTAAGGGTCCTTGAACTAGACGAAATTTGGCACTGTCAAAGAGTGCCCAGGCAAGTTTGGCCATTACGGTTTTGTTCTTATTTTTTGGCACCCCTCTTGACAGGTGGAACCTTGGTACTTTCTTGACAGGGTGAAGCATTGGTGTCTTATTTATTAAGATATATAACCTTGGTGCCATCTTGATAGGTGGTTCCTTGGTGCCATCTTGATAGGTGGTTCCTTGGTGCCATCTTGATAGGTGGTTCCTTGGTGCCATCTTGATAGGTGGTTCCTTGGTGCCATCTTGATAGGTGGTTCCTTGGTGCCATCTTGATAGGTGGTTCCTTGGTACCATCTTGATAGGTGGTTCCTTGGTGCCATCTTGATAGGTGATTCCTTGGTGCCATCTTGATAGGTGGTTCCTTGGTGCCATCTTGATAGGTGGTTCCTAGTTGCCACTTTGACACCATTAATGGGATCTTGACACCATGAATTAAGCTTTATTGCTATGGTAGATTCTCTCCCTCCTATCCTCATGGGCCTTATAGTACTTACCACTAAAGCTATGTATGAAGTCTGCCTCCACCACTTCTTCGTCGAGGTCATTCTACTTTCTGATAACCGTGAGACTGAAAAAGTACTTCCCGACATCCCTGGGACACCACCTCCTGTGTTTTAAATTTCTAGCTGTGCCTCCGAGTACCTGTTTCCTGCCTCTCAAACTTCCTATCGCTGTCTATTCTATCACTTATTCTTGAGTATTTTGTATGCTTCTATCATGTCTCCCCTGGTTATTCTGTTTTCCAGTGTCGTTATATTAAATTGTCAGCTTCTTGGAGCTCATACCCCGTAGTTCTGGAATAAGCTTTTTTTACATACTTGTTTCTTAATATACTTTTTCAGGTGTGGGTTCCCTGCTGATGCTGCATATTCTGAGATGGACCCGACAAGAGCCCGGAATGACTCTTGGTTAAAATTCCTGAAGGTCACTCTCATATTTGTCAGATGAGGATTGGCTGCAGAGATTATTCGTATGATGTAAGCTTTTCGTGATATACTAGGCACTGTGTTGACCCCTAGGTCTTACTCCTTGAATTAAATCTGCAGCCTTTGTCCCACTAGTCTATACTCCTTGTCGAGTTTTCTGTCCCCTTCCCTAATCTTCATAGCTAGTGGTTCAGAGAGAGAGACACACACACTCACACACTCACACACTTACACACTCACACACTCACACACTCACACACTCACACACTCACACACTCACACTCACACACACACACACACACACTCTCTCTCTCTCTCTCTCTCTCTCTCATTCTCTGAGAGAGAGAAATAGTGTGTATGTATTACAATTATAATAGAGACCGTGATATACACAGTTGAAGTATTTCGTTAAGGAGTCCATTTTACGGTCAGATTGACAGGCACTGGAGAGGACAGCTGTCGCAGCTGTTGTCCTGCTCTTGTATCACCAAGAGATAGTGGAGATAAGGTAGTGCACACGAGAGACAGGAGACAAGCGGACACATACACACAAACGCGACTCTTAAAACCATACTGGTCGCATCAGAGCCAAGGTATTAGAAATATGGTATCGTGGCCACTCTTGCATCGATGCGAGTCCAGTTCCCAATGGTGTACTTTCTGTGTTGCCTCTGCTTCTACCGAGACAACATTGCTACATCATTGGTTCAACTTCTCACATACTTCCTTGTTTCTGGTGACCTCTTATCCTATAGTTATATTACCTGGTCTCTCACTGTCGGTTATCTTCTGATGTTACTGTGAAGCAGTTTCTGTTCAGACTTGGCTTTGATGTCGTTAAAATATTTCTCAGCTTGTGTGTGTGTCTCTTCTCTCTTTTATGTGGTTGCAAGGGTCAATTCACAGCTCCTGGCCCCTCATCTTCGCTGTGTGTGTGTGTGGGGGGGAAGAGGGGTAACAAACTAAACAAGTTAAAGCTACATAAACTCACCATGCCCAGCCCTTCTCGGGCAGGATAGGTGTCAAAGCTGGAGCTTGCTACCATCTGCAGCTCGCAAGACTGTCATTCCCGTCAGCCTCCCTGGGGCGGGGAAGATGTCAGACCAGAGAAGCCTAGCTTCTCCCTACGCGCCCCGTGAGGGCGGGGAACGTGGCTAGGCCTGGGGACAATTGGTCCCAGTCAATGAGAGGGTACTTGTACCTCCTCCCATGGGAGACATAGGTCGAAAACACTCCCACGACAGGGAGCCAAGGCCGGGTCACCATCTGAAAAAGACCCTGGCCGGGAGAGTACCGGCGAATCAACAACAATAAAAACTAGCTAATGGCCAACACACTCGTCCGGCCATCAACCAGCCGCCAACACACTCGTCCGGCCATCAACCAGCCGCCAACACACTCGTCCGGCCATCAACCAGCCGCCAACACACTCGTCCGGCCATCAACCAGCCACAAACACACTCGTCCGGCCATCAACCAGCCGCCAACACACTCGTCCGACCATCAACCAGCCGCCAACACACTCGTCCGACCATCAACCAGCCGCCAACACACTCGTCCGGCCATCAACCAGCCGCCAACACACTCGTCCGGCCATCAACCAGCCGCCAACACACTCGTCCGGCCATCAACCAGCCGCCAACACACTCGTCCGGCCATCAACCAGCCGCCAACACACTCGTCCGGCCATCAACCAGCCGCCAACACACTCGTCCGACCATCAACCAGCCGCCAACATTTTAACCGGCCAATACCCGACCAGCAACACCTGCAGGCAACAAACAACTCTTCCAAGCGACCTGAAACACTTACAACCGCTCACTAACGCTTTCATCCGGAAGCAACTGGTCAGCAATAGTTTGGTCTGGCCACCAAGATTGTCACCGCACCTTCAATACTAACTCTCGCTTTGCTTTCAATATTTGTAATAAATAACTGAAAAGGGAAGAAGTGAGGATAATAACAAGGTCGAAGAGGAAGAACTGATGAGATGAAGAGGAAGAATTGATAATGATACGAAGAGGAGCTGAGGATAAGGTCAAAGAGAAAGCACTGAGGATAAAGAGACGAAAATGAAGAACTGGAAATAATTATAACAACGACGAAGTGGGGAAAAAAAATCTAAAAAATACTGGAATTAAAAACAAACACAAAACACCAGGATTAGGAAAAAAAAAATTCATTCTCTAAATAGTTCATTTTTTTTTTTTGCATATCAGATATAGGATATAAAAGTTGCCGAAGGATTAAAATGTAAACAGATTGATCTATAGCTATGATCCGTTGTGAGATTATGCAAATGATGTGAAGGATACATCACCAGGATGTCAAACTTGAAACACGAGGAGACATCAACTCCCCTGCCATTATTAATAGCACCATTACTTCATGGTAAATTATGGTGCCTATGGTGGGCGGTATGACTTTAAGTTGGGGAAGGTGGGGGAGAGGGGAAGGTGGAGGTGAGGGGAAGGTGGACAAGAGGGGAAGGAAAGTCTAAGGGAGATGAGAAGGTTGGGAGGAGCAAGAGGCGATTAATCTCCCCCCAAAAAAAAAAAAAAAAATGTCCTACACACAAAAAAGAATTATTATTCCAAAAACAATAGTCTTACAAAAAGTATGTTTTACAAAACAAGTATTGGTCTTCCAAAGCGTATTAATATTCGAAAAGTATTAGTCCTCCACAAAAAGTATTACAAAAAACATTTGTCTAATAAAAACATTAGGTGAATAGAGTTAATGACACAGGTTTTAAAGGGACAAGAGCTACATTTCCACGTGTTGCTGGGTGAATAAGACAGGTGTACCAGGTGAGTATATGGTTGAAACGTTTCGCCATGCTCATCAGGCTTCTTCAGTCGAATGAAGAGGCGACTTAAATATCAGACAACAACAACAGCAAAGAAGAAGTAATTTTGAGGTGAATAAAAAGTCACAATACCGTAACTGGAACAATACACAGATAACCCGATAGAGTAAAACTTAGGGACGAAACGTCGTTGTAAGTTTCATTCTACCATGTGCGGGTTATATGTGTGTAATTTTGAGGTGGTCAGTCACTCAGTCTTGACAAACATTCAACTGCATACCATATAATTTCCTTCTAATGGAAGGTAAGCACGCCTGTTCAGCAGCTAGAATTAATCGCTAAATAAACGAAGTTGAATTGGATTTATATGGTAAAATGTTGATAACTGAAGTGAACGAGATACGAACCCGTGGCCTCCTCTCCTGAGATTGCCGGCCCTTCATGCTAGCTGTCTTGATGCCAGAGGTCACAGCCTCCAACCAAACACTGCTCTTTAATGTGTTTGTTATTGCATGCTTGTGTCTGTGTGTGTAGTAATAGTAGCTACTATTTGTTAAAGGCACTTGTCGATCGACACCTGGCCTGTTTTGTGTGTGTGTGTGTGTGTGTGTGGGGGAGGTTCGTGTGCACGAAACTCTGTTAACTCAACTGAATTTTATGCCTTTTAAAACCGCTCTTGTCAGTAAAAAAAAAGGCTCCAAGGGCCTCCATTTGTCGCAGAGTACGAATAAAAACTCTTTAAAAATAAGTGAAAGCGGATAGAAAATGGAAATCACATTGAGAACAGTCAAAAGCATCGTTTGTGTCGGAGTAAATGACAAATAAATCATCGTCCAGACTTCCACCAAAACTTTTGACTCTTTTACCAGCTGGCTGCGACAAATGCACGTGCAAAAATATTTTACTTGAGTTCTCCCTCTCACCGAGTCCCTGACGTGTGAAAGAAAATGAAGATTGAAAAATGTGGTCTTAAAGCTTTTCATTTATCAATGTGATTCTGAGCTCCGTTTTTGCTTATGTGAAAATATTGGAAAACTGATATAGTTATACGGAAAACTGAAATAACACTTAATAAAACTTGTTAGGATTTAACATAAATAATACATTAAAATAAAGTAATAATAATTTACATCAATACTTGTATAAGTAGTATGCGTCATCCTAATAATGGTTATAATCATAGCCATGATTTTACCCTAACCCTTTAAAGAGCTACAGGACACACCACTTACCTACAAGCTGTTTATATAACAACTATTAAGCTACTTACAGGGATGTTAGGAAGTATTTCTTCAGTCACAGAGTTGTCAGAAAGTGGAACAGTCTGGAGTGAGGTAGCAGATACAGGACCCATACATAGCTTTAAGAAGAAATATGATAAAAAGTTCATGTTAATTATCTGTAATTATTTCAGACTTTTTTTCAAGACTGAGGCCTCCATGCATTTTTTTTAACAGTGGGCCACCTCAATTGAAATCCACACGTAGGCCTACATAATTTTTATTATTAGTGTGAAAAAAAGTCAGCTATCTATTAAAAAAAAAACTAAAGGGAAAAATAATTATTCCACTTAATTAGCACAGACGTACTAGCTAATTAGGTAAAAAATGATAAATAATTTCAGGCGGGCAGCACTTTGCCTCCTGTTCGACGTGTAGGCCTTAATTAAGGTCATTAAGAGGTCCTTTAATTAAGATCATTAAGAGGTTCCTTTAATTAAGGTTATTGAGAGCTCGCTTAATTAAGGTTATTGAGAGCTCGCTTAATTAAGGTTATTGAGAGATCCCTTAATTAAGGTTATTGAGAGCTCGCTTAAGTAAGGTCATTGAGAGCTCCCTTAAGTAAGGTCATTGAGAGCTCCCTTAAGTAAGGTTATTGAGAGCTCCCTTAAGTAAGGTTATTGAGAGCTCCCTTAAGTAAGGTCATTGAGAGCTCCCTTAAGTAAGGTCATTGAGAGCTCCCTTAAGTAAGGTCATTGAGAGCTCCCTTAAGTAAGGTCATTGAGAGCTCCCTTAAGTAAGGTCATTGAGAGCTCCCTTAAGTAAGGTGTGAAGGACAAAAATATCTGACAAACATGTAAATAAAATCATTAAAATGCATAAAACTAATCACGTTTACTCAAATGATTTTTAGCCAAAAATATTTTAATTGTAGTGGGTAAACTGAAATTCCTTAAAAAAAAAAACATCAATTGAAAAATCTCTCTCTAAAAAAAAGTGAAAATAGATTAGACTTAAAAGCAAACAAAATAGGCTGGTTAGAAAATTTCTTTTGTTTTTTCTTCAGAGATTTTTCAGAAAAAAAAAATTTCTGAACTGCTTCCTTGAAGCAGTTTAGAATCCGTAACCTTTCCAGTTACTCAGAGGTTCTGAAGGTTTCCAAGAAACATCGTTCAAAAGTAGAAAGTCTCCAGGAGCCTGTCTGAAACTCCTTTAAGTCTACAAAAGTGTTCCAGATGGAGGCCAACAACTGGAAAACTTCCTCAAAGTCCCCCGGCAACTATCAGAAAGCGTTTTCCTTGTCCACTGGAATTGTTCCAGGCAAGCGTGGTGTTCCATTGTGTTGCTCGTGACGAGGCTGTACCATAGGTTGAGGTGTTGTTCCATTGGGTGGGGTTGTTCCATGGAAAGGAAGTGTTACAAGGAAGGGTGCTGTTCCATCGGAAGGGTGCTGTTCCATCGGAAGGAAGTGTTCCAAGGGAGGGTGATGTTCCATAGGTAGTGTTCCAAGGGAGGGTAGTGTTCCATAGGAAGGAAGGATTCCAAGAGAGGGTAGTGTTCCAAGGGAGGGTAGTGTTCCAAGGGAGGGTAGTGTTCCAAGGGAAGGAAGTGTTCCAAGGGAAGGAAGTGTTCCAAGGGAAGGAAGTGTTCCAAGGGAAGGAAGTGTTCCAAGGGAAGGAAGTGTTCCACAAGAAGGAAGTGTTCCAAGGGAAGGAAGTGTTCCAAGGGAAGGAAGTGTTCCAAGGGAAGATGTATTTCATCAACAGACAACCTAACTAAATATCTCACTTACTCTCGAAATCACTACAAAAACTAATTGAAAATCCTGTTCAATACTTTGGTATAATTATAGGCGGAAAGTTTTATGGAGACAGTTTTAATGGAGTCGAGGAAAAATTGTACAAGTTTTGGAACTTGGGAGCACTAGCAGCCAGCGGTAAGTTTAGTAAATAGTGGAAGGCGTAGTAATGTCTGCGTGCTAGCACACTAGTCACTGCCTGAGGTGTCTGGACATATATATATATATATATATATATATATATATATATATATATATATATATATATATATATATAATAGAGGAGAGATGATAGAGAGGAGAGAGATATAGAGAGGGAGAGATATAGAGAGGGAGAGATATAGAGAGGAGAGATATAGAGAGGAGAGATATAGAGAGGGAGAGATATAGAGAGGGAGAGATATAGAGAGGGAGAGATATAGAGAGGGAGAGATATAGAGAGGGAGAGATATAGAGAGGGGGAGATATAGAGAGGGAGAGATATAGAGAGGGAGAGATATAGAGAGGGAGAGATATAGAGAGAGAGATAGAGAGGGAGAGATATAGAGAGGGAGATATATAGAGAGGGAGATATATAGAGAGAGAGATATATATAGAGAGAGAGATATAGAGAGAGATATAGAGAGAGAGATATATAGAGAGAGAGATATATAGAGAGAGAGAGATAGAGAGAGAGAGATAGAGAGAAGAGATAGAGAGAGAGAGATAGAGAGAGATAGAGAGAGAGAGATATAGAGAGAGATATAGAGAGAGAGATATAGAGAGAGAATATATAGAGAGAGAGATATATAGAGAGATATAGAGAGATATAGAGAGATATAGAGAGAGATATAGAGAGATATAGAGAGATATAGAGAGATATAGAGAGAGAGATATAGGAGAAGAGATATAGAAAGAGATATAAGAGAGAGTATATAGAGAGAGAGATATATATATATAGATATATATATAGAGATATGAGAATATATATATATAGAGAGATATATATATATATAGAGAGAGAGAATAGAGAGAGAGATATATATATATAGAGAGAGAAGATATAATATATATAAGAGAGAGAAGATAT